>PVKE010034501.1:0-17480 GCA_004027555.1 Craseonycteris thonglongyai
GGTTAGTGTTGTTATTGCTGTTATGTGAAAATATTTCCTTCGCTTGTTTCCAGGGGTTTCAGATGGATGGCAGAAAAAGCCAGATGGTAATCCCAAGACAAAGGTCATGGACTGAACCACGAGAGAACATGAAGGAACCAAGACGAATCTTCAAGTCTGGTGGATAGAAACAGGACCAAAAATGGGGAACAAAGCTTGGGTCTGGAGCACTATACCTTCCTAAGACACGAAAAAAGGCCAGAAGCGAAATGAGTTGTGTCTTCAGCATGTACTGCAAATGCTGAAATTTTCTGGGGCTTGGTCTTATTAGCCATGATCTGTCTGGTGTGTGGGTTGGTAAAACAGGCTTACAGCTACTCAATCGAGAATAGCACTAAAGCTGTGATGGAAGGATTGCAAATGTTCTGATCATTCTGATCAGCCAGGACCATGAAAGAGGTTCCAATAGCCAGTGATTCAGAACCAAGATGAGAAAAGAACAGGATATGACTGACTAGGATTGATTTTTTTTTTATCATTTTACTCATGTGGGGAGGAAGAGGGTTAAAATGGAAACCAGAATCAAAGGGCATATTTTCTGTAGTTTACTTTGTATACATGCCTGCTTTTATAGCCAAGAAAATTATGTGAGGTCATTTTTTCACATGCATTTATTCTCACTAATTGGATGTCTTCCTAAAGACCAGAGGAGGGGAATAGAAATAAATGAAACCCAAGTGACTGTTAGAGTTAAGATTATGGTGGGCGGTGTAAGGTGGACTTGATTTATTGCACCTTTTACAGAATGGTGCTTCACCCTCATCTGGAACTCTTTGAGGTATGTGTGGGTGGAGAACAGAGGTAGAAGAAACTCTTAGTTTCTTCTTCAAAATACTGAATTACTGAGACAGACTCACATTTTTTACGAATACCCTTTACATACCACTTTGGTCTGTTTTCAGTTTCTTTGATATAATCACATTTATCCAGGTTTGAACGAGGCTACTGCATATTGCAAACTTTTTCTGAGCAATAGGAGTCATGCAATATCTCCTAGGTCCTCCTTCAAGCAATTGTGATGGCATATACATGTTTGCTTCATAGCACATCCCTGAATTATTTAGAAAAGAAGTACCTTTTATTAACAAGACATCTCCTTCATTTCTAAAACTAAAACTAAAATAAATTCCTGACAACTGAAAAATACTTAATTCCTAAAGCCCTTTCACATGATATCATTTATCTTTACAATATTGCTGTGAGGTGCGTAGGAATAACTATCTTCATTTTACCGATAAATACAGATTTATTTGACTGCTTGGAGCCATACAACAGCTCAGGATGGGACTAGAAGACAGGTATTCTCTTTCCTTATTAAGTATATTGAAAAAGTGATTTCTATCTTTTACTCAAGCCATTCTAGAAAATTTCTGGAAGGTTATCAAAAGTTTTGTGTTATATTTTAGATTAAATCTAAAATTTTTATGTTTTTCTTTTCTTATTATTCATTTAACAAAAGTTTTAGAGTTTTTGCTCTCAGTTCTCTCTTGGTTGTAAATGTCTCCCTTTGTTATGTATTCTCCAGTTTCTTTCCTCTTTTTGTTTTTTAAATTTACTCCTTCATCTTCGTCCAATATCCAATTTAATATTCTCAGAATATTTTGATATGAAACATAATAAAAGAAAAACCATCTGTGCTGGATTTGCTAGTAATATTTATAAGATGTTCTTGATTTTTCTGTCATGTATCTTTAAGAGGTGATAAGGTAAGCATCTTTCAAGGGTTAGTTCTTTTCCTTTGTGTCAAATAACTTCTGACAACACATAAACATTTATTTTTTCTGGAAATTATTTATATTCTAGCTCCATCTTGCATAACTTTGATCACAGTGATGTTTTTCAAGGTAAGGAGGAATGTTTGCCTTATAACCACTTGGTGTACTATATATGCTATTTCAATGCTTATCAGGAAATGTTAAAGACAGAGGAATTATTGAAGGCTTGAATTAGAATTAGGGAAATGAGAAAGGAAAGATGACAATAAATGCAAGATAAATGGAGAAAAAGGCAGGAAACCTAGGACATTATAAGTTTTTGAATATGGGGAAAGTGGAAGAAAGAGAAAGATTCAAAGCTGACTCAGAAAATAGTTGTCTAGGAGAATGGTGCTGCCTTTAACAGAACAAAAAAGAACGTCAGGAGAGAGTTGACATCTGGCTTCATTTGGAAATGTATTATTTGTTAAAAGTGGCACATGTAAGTAGCAAAAGCGAGGAGTCACTTGGAAAAAGTGAAATGCAACTGTAATTGGTGCAAGGAGAATTGGGGACTTGCTGGCATTTTAGACATGAATTTCTTTCTCCTCACTGGGCTTTATTTTGCTTCACAGTAACCTATCTCCCCCTGACATGTTATAAACCTACTTGTTTATTTGCTGTTTCTATCACTATAATGTACGCTGCCTGATAAGTACTATTTATTACAGTAGCTCTAGAACCCAGAGCATAGTCTGGTTCTTGGAAGATCCTCAATATGTATTTACTGAATGAATTCTTAGGCTATAAAGAAGATTGGATCATGGAGAAACTTCTCAGTGCAATCTGACTAAGTGATTTTAGCCTTTTCTCCATAAGGCCTTGTAATAAAGAGGAGACATTCTATAGAAGATCTAAATGTGAGTTGTTGGCTGGGTCCTGTGAGATTAAAGAAATTCTTTGGATATCAATAGGGAGAAACAATCGCAGTAATCTCTGGCCTAGAGGAGTGGAAGGAAAGAGGCTAGGTCATTCTTTACATCAGAATTCCTGGAGAGGGTAATTCATTAATGATAGCTTTTGAGTGTTGGAAATGTTGAGAATTGGTAGCAGAAACATTTTTCTCTTTCCAGCCAGTTTACAGAGTACTAAGCAGAAGTACACAACTGGGTAGAAGGTAAGAAAATAAAATCTGTATTTGCTCACTCTTTGCTTCATTGGCGGGATTTGCCTAGAGTACTCTGAAGAAAACTCAGGACTGTTATTTATTTATTTTTATTTTATTTTTTGCAATTGCTATAGAGTTTTCTCTTTGCCTTGGTTTACCTATCTGCAATATGGGTAGGTTTATATCTGAGCTATGGAGGCACAAGAGGTCCAATTATTTTAAATTAGTAAGGAAGGTCCAATTATTTGGAATTAGTAAAATGCTGTATCAATTTAATAACTATGATTTAATAGAGTTGTAACAGTGGGATTTAGAAATTACCAAGTAAGAGAAAAGTGCCTTTTGAATAAATATTCTTTGCTAAAATATATCCCCTGTTGTGCGCTTCTCTTTTATTTAAACCTTTTAATCACGAACACTGAGTTCAGCAAAACTAAAACTGTCTTTTTAAATACACGTTGCCAATGAAGTATTGTAAATTAAAATTGTATCTTGCTTGTTAATGACAAAGCCACTAGTTGACATACTATGTTTTGCAGACAGAGCTGGAAGAGGCCATAAAGGGAAAATTTAAATAGAAGTTCACAGAAAGTTGAGCCTAAATATTTAGCAGAATGCATTGAAAGACAGTAAAGAATTTGCATGGGCCTATAGAAATAAGTGTGTGTATCTATTATCTCTGTGGGTAAGAATTTCAAGGATATTTATCTCTAGTTGCACAAAAGAAATTTAGACCATAACCATCATAGGTCAAATTCAAAAGAACTGCCTTTCTTTCTCCCATGCACACTTACTTTGTGGAAATAACTGAGCTTACAGCGCGAGCTTAAGGCATTCTGTTTGGGCAAAAATCCAAGTGGAATCTGAACTTTTTTTTTTTTTCTAATTAGGAGAATGCAACCTTCATAGGGGTACTTTATTGTGTAGTCTGAAAGGTCACTACAGTGTTATTCTATAGGGAGCTTTGGGCAGGCGAAGCACACATGGAATGAAATCAGACTTAACACTCCAGATGTTTCACTTCCTAACCTCGTTCAGCAAATACATTTTCTTAGGGTCTCAGCATCCTATTTTCCATGTTTCTTTCTTATTTGTATCAAATCAGATCTTCCATATTTTAAACTTGGTCATACACCTTACGTATGCTAAAAAATGAAAGTGAAAAGCAATCACTACAATGGTATCATTAAAACAATGAAACATTTATTTAGAAATAGTATGAGTAACCACTTTACGTTTTTGGTTCTAAAATAAGGTGACCAGATTTTAAAATTGGTAAAGCGGGACACCATTGACCGGGGGGGAGGGGGTTCTTGATTAAAAATTTGGTCTATCTCCCACCATTCCCTAGCTTGTCGTGCATTCTTTCCAAAAATCAGGACTTTTTTAAAACACCGTGGGACGCGGAACAAATTGTTAAAAATCGGGACTGGCGGGACGTCTGGTCACCTTATTCTAAAAACTTTAAAGAAAATGAAATGTAAGTTCCACTTGATACACTATTTTGTCTTTTTGCTTTCACCTACTTTTTCCAGTTCTCAATGAGGGCAATACCTTAGATGAGATTTGAAGAAAAACTTGTGGGTTTTCTGCTGAGACCAGGATCTTGCTAACAGTCTTCCAATAATACAAGACACTGCTGGGAAGCTGGGAAGTACCGTAGTATAAAGACTGAAGGCTTTGGAGCTAGAAGACTTGGGCTCAGGTTGTGCTTTTACGTCTTACCAGCATCTTACCTATAAGCAGGTTACAAATGTCTTTCTCTATAAGGTGAAGATGATAACACAACTCCAAATTCATAAGGGTTATTGAGAAAATCACATGTGTATAATACTTAAGAGACATGCATGCTTATATTCAAGGTACTTTATGAATGAATTTGGGATCTCATCTCTTTTTGAAAAAGATTTATACGAAGAGAATGGTTTGAACTATGCTTTAAAATGCATATTTAGGTTCTTTACTGAGAGGATGAGAACTTGTATTATAATTGACTAGAGTTTTGTATGGAATGACACAGTAGAGAAGTCATCAGCAGAAGCTGAGAAAAGCTGAGGTAGGCCTGTGGAAAACCATCCACTGCCCACTCAGTTGTTTACCGGTAACTGCAGTCTGATGAGCAACAGAAGCCTGTGTGACATAATGTAGAAAAACAAGGAAAGATAGTTTATATTAAAAAATACATAGAACTGAGTTTCCACATTTCAAATATTTTTAGAAATCACCTTGCATATTATCCGAAAGGACCAGGCTGGAGTCTGCTCTATAAGGCCTCAACATGTATGTAGGCAAAGGAAGTAGCCAATGGAACGGGCAAGAGTAAAAGACTTTGAGAGCTCACCCTCCTGGTTGGGAAGAGGAGATGAGGTCAACGTTTGGTGGAAGGATTACTTTGGAGAGGAAAAGACTAACTTCCCCCCTCAAATGTGGGCAAGGTGACAAGGAGACAAAAGGATAATTGCTGGTGTAGAGAGTTGCTAAGGTTCTGGGGGAAGAAAAGGATTTTATGTTTAAGAGCATTGACTTTCTCAGGTTTCAGTACTAGGCTTAAGGAGCTTGGAAAGTTCGTAAACAGGTCCCCAAAGCATTGCCAACAGCAGAGGAATGAAAGCCGTGTTGAGCAGGAGAGAGCATCCTGCTGTGTATCATGAAGCTCTCCTGCATGGCAACACAGGATCAGATGTGGAGAAACAGAACCGGAGCCTCATCAGTCTCAGAAAGCCAAGCACAATGGAGGTGCAAGCAAGGAAGAAAACCAGGGTGCTAGTGAGAGCATCACCACCATTATGCAGCCTGGGACTGGACGATGACTAGAAAGGTTGAAAGTGAGAAAAACAAAGGTTGCAGTGGAGGGAAGCTCCTAAATAAGGATGAAAAAAAGGTTCTTTATGAGGGAGGCTGGAGAACAAGGTGGAACAAAAGTTACAATCCGTTTTGGAATTGGTGATTCTGGAGAAGTTGATCCAACTTGGCGTCCTTGATGAAGGCAATCAAGGGGGTACATGAAGTGAGTGGTGATGAGCGCGGTAAGAACTGAGAAGGCCCATACTTCATAAAGCTAGAATCAGAAAATTATGTACCCAGAATCTGTACTATTCCCGATAGATGTGGAGAAGCATGTACAATGTGATGAATTACCTAAGCGAACTTCACCTTAAAGGTGCCTGGGCTAACTTTGAGTCATGCCCTTGTGGATTAGATTCATCAGTGTTAGTTTTGTTCTCCTCTATTAGAATTGTTTTCAATTATGTGACATGCCTTCCAGTTAAAATTGAAAGCAGTTATTATAAGCTATCGGTGAGCTAGTTAGATATGATTGGGCATGTAATTTCAACTGACATCCAGAACATATTTAGGAAGCACAGTCTATTTAAATGCAGTGATTTTAATTGGGTGTGGGCACATTAATGTGTGCATATTAGGAAAATAAAAAATAAAGCATGCATGCTATAATGGTCAATAGAGAAATATCCCTTGGCTTGAAATTTTTGCTAACAGAATCTCTGCATCATTTTGCAGCCTCCAGAAAGGAAAACCACAAAGCTCCTCAGCCTCAATTAATCATGTTTTTAGAAGGACAGTTGCAGTTTCAGGAAAGAGAATGCCCAGTGGCTCTTCTGACACTGTTGTTGATATTTGGGAAAGTTGAAACTAGATTTGCTATATTGAGCTCATTTAAAACACGATTACTCCTGTGTAAATTATGCTGTACACGTGGTCATTATAGAGTGAAAATGGAGTCCTTTTTTAAAAAAGCACATCTATTTTTGCTAAATTCCTCATATCGCTGTGATTTATCTTTCAGGTTTCAACTGAAATGTCACTTCCTTGGGGATTCCTAGTTTTCTTAACTGGACAAGATGTCCCTGGGTTGTGTTCCCACAGCACTCTCACCTGTTCTCTTGGCCAGAACTGTCATTACATGATAGCGAACGCTGCTGGACTGTAAGCACCTTGAAAGCAAAGACAGTGTCTGTTTGGTTCCCTGCTTTATCCCTAGTGACTGACAGAGGCTAGCAGAAAGTGGTTACCACAGAACTATGTGTTGAAAGAATCTGTCTCAGGTATCACAATGAAGTAATGTGAAAAGTATACTTCGAATCCGGAAACTTAAGTTCTGCTCCCAGTTCTATCTCCACGTGATTTTATTTGGAGCAAGACAATTTGAGTGTCTGTTACCTTGACTGCAAAATTAGAGGATTAAAGCAGGTAATTGCCAATGCTGTTCATAGCTCTATGGTTTTGCACAATTCCATAATTATGTGATTGGTTTACATACCAATGGTATTGATAAAATATTTAAACTGAGAAAATCCACAAAGTCACAGTGAATGGGGGAAAGTGAGTACAGAAGACTTATTTCCCTTCGGTTGTTACTACTATTATGCATCGATTTTACAAGTCAAGTTGGCAGGGAAATGGTCTGCTGAATAGGCTATATACATATATATGGCATTTGGAACCTGAGGCATGACAATTCCCAATTGGAAAACAGAGTAATGGGAAACAGAGGGGTGTGGGAGCAAGGAATTAGACTGACAGGTTTGGAGCCAACAGAATACATACTGTCTTTCCATTCACTTTAGTTCAGCGATGTAGGTATAAGGATGTGTGACTGTGTGCTTCCCTGTGCCTCTCTGCTCTTGGGAATTCCTTTAACATCAACTTCATTAGTTACAAAGGCAGAAATCCATATCCAATTTTCTTTTTGTGTCAAGATTGTTCATGTATAAACTAGGGTCCTTTGTTGGAAACATTTGCAATTAATCCTATAAGCCAACAAACCAAAAATGCAAATTCTGCTCTGTCTGCCCCAGCCAACCCTGCTGACTCTGAGCCCTGACCACCATCTATTTTACACAGAAATGAATTGAAATTCCCACTTTGGGCTTAACCTAATTTCAAGTGATAATAAGCATGGATTCCCAGAAGCACTCTATGCCACTTGATAGTAACATCCTAATTTCCTTTCCTGGTAAATGTTTTAAATAAGATTTTAGCACCAAAGGAAATTAACCTTTAAATTAATTGTAATTATAAAATGCCATTGCTGATTTTTGTCTTCAGCCTAATTACTTTCTATTATTTAAACAAACCTCACCTCCTGTGAGCTTCAAGTTTGTTTCTCCTTCCCTCCCTGTCACAGAATGCCAACCAATCCTAGCAGAGGCCTCTCTGAGTTCCCCCTGCTAGAACAGCCTCATTTATAAATATATATTTTTTTATTTATTTTTATTTTTGACAGAGAGAGAGGGAGAGAGATACAGAGACAGAGAGAACTGAACTGGGGGAGCTCCCAGTTCAGCATATGGTTCCGCACGGGCCGGGGCCGGGATTCGATCCCTGGTCCCTGGCGCTGCAAAGTGAGCGCTTAACCCACTGAGCCATCCCAGCTTCCCCTAGAACAGCCTCATTTAAATGTCACATAGGATCGGAGGTTCATCCTCCGCTCACTTATTTACAAGGCACTCTTTCAGTGCTACGTGAAAGGCTGCTACACTCAGATGTTTTCATCCTCATACCCGGTGGCCATCCTTAGAGATGCGGTGTTGTTTAGTCCTCCTGCTGTTAAGAAGGAAAAAGCTAAGCCCAATCTTCTGTTTCCATTAGATGCTACTTCCGAACCAAAGCGCAACTGGTCATAATGAAGTAGGCACCCCTGCCAGCATCATTTGTCAAAAGACTAACTTTGAAAGTGCAGTCTTCTTTCTCAGCATGTCTCTGCTTCTGAGGGCTTTTAGAGTTGTTCCTGTGCCAGCGCTTTGTCTCGTTCACATTTGTTCTTTAGAGATGGGACTGAGGGACACAGCAACTTTATTTTGTGAGCATGTGTGTCTACATTCTGGCGCTAAAAGCATCCTATTTTCCTGCCACTTAGCCGCTCTCTTTCTCATGTCGTTATCAATGTGAGGATAGAGATGGTAAGGAAACAAAAACAGGACCCCCATTACGGGTGGACTGCGTATCGCAGAATTGGAAGCAGAAGCAGCATACTCCAAATGGAAGATGTTTCTTTTAATCATTTCTGTAAATGTCACCATTTCCCCCTCCACTTACGGGCTCTGGCGTTCTTTTCTATTGAGGCTGCTTAAAACAACTTGATTATTCATCTAAATCTAATGCATAACTTTAGTGTTCTGAATAAAAGATCTCCTTTATTTTAATACACCCCAGTTAAATGTCCTCCTTTGCTTGTCTGAATACTGTTTACCTCAACATTGATTCTTTAGAAACAAGGTCCTTGTGCTCACTTGGGCAGCACATATTCTAAAATTAGAAACAAGATCTTGATTATTTTGAAGCAATAAAGGGTAGAGACTGAATTGATTTCCCCTGTTCACCCCCCGCCCCCTGCTTTTTGACTTGGGCACATAAGATTTATTTAAAAAATGTTCATAGTCTGCATATGTATGTGTGAATATCTGCTTGTGTGTCTGTGTATACAACAGTATAGTGCAATGGAGGAGGCATTATGAGAAAAGGGAGAAAACAAGAAGTAATTGTTGAAGCAGACTCAAATTTAAAAATAAAGCTCATATATTTTCTCGGTGTCCACAAGAGGGAGGAATTTAACAGTAGACTGAAAGAGACCAGTGTTAATTTGGGGAGACTTAATGTAAAAATCGTATAGTCTCACTGTTAGGTAATGAATGCTGTTGTCATAGATTATAATTTGCATGTGATTGACAGGAGGCATATGCATATGTAGGCATTTGTTTCAGGTGATGATCATTTATTTAATTTTTTACATATGACAGCACATTTTTGTTTTTCCTTTTTTCTCCATTTGTTTAGAACATAACAAAGGATGCTTTATTCAAATTGGTTATTCATTTACTTAGAATAAACAGGGGTCTAAGGAAGTATCACATTCTCTTAGCAATTTCCATGTAGTCCAGGAAATGTTTGTGGAAAGCTGATTGATTCATTCATTCATTTCCCAGAGATTGAGTCCTGCTCTAGGTTAAGGAAACTAGAGCAGATTTCAGTATGTTAGATGCTTAGGATATAGTGGTGGTCAAGACAGATGTGGTCCCCAAAGGCATCTGCTAATACTCTCTTTTTATGAAGAAGTATAATATGTGCTGTATTGGTGTCAAAAGTTCATGAATAAACTCAGTGACCCTGGGTACATCATTTAATCTCAATGGGTCTATAAAATTAAGGCATTAAAATAGAGCCATAGGGGAAGACGGGATGGCTCAGCGGGTTAAGCACTTGCTTTGCAGCCCCAGGGACCAAGGATCGAATCCTGGCCCTGGCCTGTGCAACCCATATGCTAAACTGGGGTGTGCTTCCCATGTGGGAGGCACCCAGCCCAGTTCCTGCCCTGCACAGCTCACACTCACCTGTGTGGAATGAAACCATATCAGTAACTGATGATGTACAACAATGAAGACTACTCTGGGCCCTCCCCCTTCTGTCTCTGTCTGTCTCTGTCAAAAACAATAAATCTTTACACACACACACACACACACACACACACACACACACACACAATAGAGCCATAGGCATTTTTCCATCATTTTCAACTGAGGTACTCTTAGTCCAAAAGAAATCTTAAGCAGAACAAAAAGTTGTAAAAATAAATACAGGCGTATCTCCTGTGCCTTGGGGAGATGGGGAAGGAGCAAGGTGACACCTTCTGCGTTGGCCCTACTGCTGTTCTATGGAGTATAGCTAGAGATCAGCAGCATTCCAAATCTGGGTCTCTAGGTTCGAATAATATATGATTCTGTTCAGAGACTGGGGAAAAATATTGTCAAGTTTTGTTTTGGGTGAGGCTGGAATATGTACAATATTAGTTCACTCAGTCAACTTCAGAATTACTAAACAAATGCTGTACTATTCTTTCATTTGACTGAGTGAACTTTAATATCAGACACACCATTTTCATAATTCTGACAACCTGACACCCAAGAACTAATTAGGTGCCCATTAGGCTACATTTGTAGAGTGATTTATAAATAACATGAAAGAAAGCTCAGGTTACCAAACAGATATATAGTATGGCCCTAACAACCAGGCAGAAAGAATGATAGATGGTAGATAGGTAGAGATAAGAAGAAAAGAAGGAAGGAAGGGAGGGAGGGTGGGAGGAAGGAAGGAAGGAAAGAAGGAAGGTAGACAGGAAAGGAGCGAGGGAGGGAGAGAAGGAGGAAGGAAGGCAGGCAGTCAGGCAGGCAGTCAGGCAGGCAGGCAGGCAGGCAGGCACATTACCAGAGATACAATATGCCAAAATGTTAACTGACAACCAGAATTCAGAATTGTGGGTTCATTCTTCTTCTTTTTTAAATTTATATTTTCTATACATTTAGGAAGAAAGAAATATTTTTAAATGGGGATTCCTCCTCCCTGCTCTCTCCTCTAGCCTCCCCCACAGGTGGGAGAGTTTCTGAGTGTGCTCTAAGAATTGCATACAATCTTAGTGATACTCACAAACTAGAAAAATGATCAAAACACAGAATAGAGTTCAACACACAGAAGTTCAGGCCAGCAGGCCTTAGAAGAAAAATCAAACAACAATAGCAGAAAATTATTAGCCTCAGAGAAGTGAATCATTTCCTGTGGTTCGCTTTTCAAATGAAGGGTCTATAAATCGATGGTGACTTTTATCCCAAGACTCGTTGATTTTGAAGAATTCAGGACAGACTTTTATGAATTTGTACTTGTTTGGTGGGTTCATGCATGTGTGCATCTATAAGTTTAAACTTTTAAAATTCATTTTAAAATGTTTTTAAAATAAGTACTTCTAGCATATATTTTTAAATGACATTCCATAAGTTTCTCCAAATGATTTATTTAATAACAAATACATTGAATGTAATTGCAAAAACATTGAGTCTCTTTCAGAAAAGATAGTGTCTACTCAGGAAAATGGACACTTTTTTTAGAGTATCAATGTTTAGTTTTAGCTTAACTATTAAGCTGAAGGTTTATAAGAAAACTTAATAAAAATCGAGAAATCATATGGTGATTTTTTTTTTCTATCAACAACTAATGATAATTTCCATGGCTGTGTGTCTCCATTTTACTTGTTACACGGAACAATGCTAATGAAGCAGAGGCGTGGGATTTTAGTTCTCTCACGGCAAGCAGACATCCAACTGTGGTGCAGAAGCACTGAGGATTAAGTGAGAGAAGAGCTCCGTGTATAATAAAAGGCACACCAGACCAGGCATCTCAGAACACTTTATTTCTTTCACAGAACACCATAAGACAGAACAAGGAAAGGGGAATAGAAAATACTGGAGGTCATAAGGAAAACTCAGCATGGCTGGCAACAGATAGTGCAATGAAAAGGCAGCCACAAAGACAGCTCAGCAAGAGATGTCTGCTCTCCTGGAGAAAAACCTTTTTTCCTATGACACATGGTTGCCTTTTCATGAACAAATATGCCATAAATGTATGTTGTGATGGTTGCCCCGCTCAAATAGGGTTCAAATGTCAGGGCACACCTCTGAGACAGGGTCCCAGCTCTTTTTCCAGCGAGGAGCTACTCATCTGAGGGCAGACTCCCCCAGCCCCACAGCAGAAGATGCTGACCGCACACTCCTGCCTGGAGGCAGTGAGCATGGAGCCCAAGGAGGCTGGTAGCACTTCAGCCTGGAGCCTCTTACCCACAGGCACTTGATGGGCCAGTGAGCCAAAGCTACCCCTAGTCTGTGACCTTCAGGTATTTTCAATATCCAGGAGCCATGTGGTGTGTGTGTGTGTGTGTATGGGACATTATGGACAGAATTATGCCTCCCTCCACCCCCAAATAATATGTTGGAGGCCTACCCCCAGTAAGTCATTATACTTGGGGATGGGGCCTTTATTTATTTTTTATTTTTTGAAAGGTTTATTTTATTGTTTTTGACAGAGAGAGAGAGAGAGAGAGAGAGAGAGAGAGGGAGAGAGAGAGAGAAAGATAGATAGATACAGGGAGAGAGAGAGAGAGAAGGGGGAGAGCCCAGAGCAGTCTCCATAGTTGTACATCATCAGTTTTCAACATAGTTTCATGCCACAGATGGGCAGGAGCCGTGTAGGGCGGGAACTGGGGTGGGGGCCTCTTGCATAGGAGGCATGCCCCCTTAAGCCAGGGGCTTAACTGGGGGATGAGAACAGAACTGGGTGCCTCCCCCATGGGAAGCACACCCTAGTTCAGAATATGGGTCTACACAGGCTGCGGCCAGGATTTGATACTCAGTCCCTGGTGCTGCATAGTGAGTGCTTAACCCACTGAGCCATCCCGGCTTTGCAAGGTAGGGCCTTTAAAGAGGTAATTAATATTAAATGAGGCTATTAGTGTAGGGCTCTAATTCAGTAGGTCTGATGTCCTTATAAGAAGAAAAAGAGACATCAAGGGAATGCACACAGAGAAGAAAGGCCATATGAGGGCAAAGCAAGATGTCAGCTGTCTGCAAGCCAAGATAAGAGGCTTCAGAATAACCAAACCTGCCAACGCCTTGATCTTGGACTTCTAGCCTTAAGAGCTGTGTGAAAATAAGTTTCTGTTGCATAAGCCACCAAGCTGTTATATTTTGTTATTGCAACCCCAGGTGACTAAACAGATGGGGCAGGAACGTCTGCCTCTTCCTGGTTGACATCTCTGCTCCCAGGGTGATTGTCATGTCCTGAGAGGCACAGTAGATGGCAGTGGTGTCCCGTGAGTTTGCACAGTCAGCCAGCCTGTCAGGCTGTGGCTCTGGCTTAGATAAGGAAAGGGTCAGAGATGAGAACTTCAAGGTCCAGACTTTTTCATATGAAACAACAACTTTGCATTAAAACGTCAATATAAATATTTATCAAACGGGACTCTAGAAAAGCAAATGAGGTTCTGTTTAAAAGGAGAAATAAGGAATACAAAACTCTCAGGCATTTGATGTGCCTGCAGTCTCACTTCCTTTAGTTCAGCGATGATTTATTGCCATTTCGTGGGGTCTAAGTTTGCTCCTGGAGCTCGAACCCTCTGCAGAGCTCCCAGAGGTTTGCGCCTCTGGGGATCCCTGGCTACACTTGCTTCTGAGGCCTGCGGTCTAAAAACTGAGCACATAGCTGGTCAGCTTCATATTGATGCCAAGAATACTAATTAATCTTCTAGTAGTTGTAATTATTGGGCTCTTATCTCCACAGTCCCTTCTCAGCACACTTATAGAATCAAAACTGCCTTCTGTTCCTTACCACGCTCTCAGGAATTGAAACATAACTACTTAGGCAGGAAGTTTGCAATCACTTCCCCCTGAACGACACTCCTAACAGGATGTTCATTACAAATCCACAGCAGGTAGGAACAGACACACACAGACCCATTCCCTGTTTGCACAGACAGTAAAATTTTCCCATATGTCAGGGCTTTCTTTCAGAGACAGAGACAGAGGGGGGGGGGAGAGAGAGAGAGAGAGAGAGAGAGAGAGAAGCCAGTATGCTTTTAAAGGATCAAAATAATTTTCTTTATGATATAATTACCAAAATGTAGGTAGAAATTTTAAACCTTTTTCACCCTTGAGCATTGGAAGTCATGTGTTCTACACAGTATCAGTTGACTATACCGAGAAGTGACCAAGACAGAGATAATAGGTGGGAAATATTAATACAAAGCAACAAATACTCATTAATTGTCTGTGTGGACATGAATGACCATAAAGTAAATGAACCTAACTGAATGGACAATGGCCCAAATAAGCATCTCTGCCAGTCTATTTAGTCCCATGAAAGTCCAAGGTAAGCATTGGGCTACTTGAATATAAAAATAAAAACGCAGTTCATATCTTGCCCCCTGAGCGAAAAGACTAAAATCATAAAAGTTGCCTGTGAGAAGTTGCATGTGTTTTGGATTAGTAAAGGCAGATAAGGTGTTGTGGTTAAACAAACAAACAAAAAAATGTAAAAAGACATAAGCATTATTTTTTAGACTCTTTTGGAAAATATTTTATTAGATGCTTGAAAGATAAACCAGATTTTCTAAAAGATATCTGTGATTTCTTTGGCCAAAACTTGATCTAGGGCAAAATTTCCTAAAATGAGTTACCTGGAATTTGAATTCTTTGAAATAGTAAGATTTCTCATGAAAATGGGTTCTGTGTTCAAATGTTTGGATATTAACTATACTTCTAATTTTTATAATTGCTATCTTAACATTTACAAAGTGACCACTGACTGTTACCAAGTAAACTTTAGCTCACCTAAACTATAACAGTGAACATGCATTTCATGGGGTGCCACTTAAAAAAAAAGATTTATTTTATTGTTTTTCACAGAGACAGAGACAGAGAGAAAGGGGAGGGTCCAGAGCACTCTTCATAGTTGTTCATCATCAGTTTTCTTTGTTTTTAAAGATTTATTGTAATGTTTTAGACAGAGACAGAGAGAGGCAGAGAGAAGGGGGAGGGCTCAGAGCAGTCTCCAAAGTTGTACATCATCAGTTTGAAACATGGTTTCATTCCACACAGGTAGGCAGGGGACACACAGGGCAGGAACTGGGCCAGGGGCTTCCTGCCTGGGAGGCATGCCCCCTCAAGCCAGGGAATAAACTGTGGGGCAAGGACAAAACTGGGGGCCTCACCCATAGGAGAGATGCCCCCTCAAGCCAGGGGCTGAACTGGGGGGGGGGTGAGAACTGAATTGGGGGCCTCCCACATGGGAAGCACAGCCCAGATCAAGATATGAGTCTGCATGGTTGGGGCTGGGGTTCTATCCTCGGTCCCCAGGGCTGGAAAGTGAGCACCTAACCTGCTGAGCGATCGTGGCTTCCCCTGCCATTTTCAAACTTAGCTAGCCAAACCTAAACCCACTTACCCTGCCTCATCCATTTCTGCAGATGGAAAGAAAGCACAATAAAGGTGCTTGCCATGGTTCTGTGCTCTCTCTCTCTCTCTCCCTCTTTCTCACTTTATCTCTTGCTGCCTTGTGACCAACCCTAGTGTTTCCTGAATGGCCCTGTGTGTCATGAAGTGTTCTCCGCAGGGAAACATGACTATAACAAAGTGGCAAAACTATTTTTGATGTCTCTCTTCGATCTGCATTTGGCTTCACTATACCTCACTCAAAGTAATATTATAAAATCCAAATTGTGTACTTGGAGAAATTGATCCTCTTTATTGCAGTACTCTCAGAGATGGGAACATGTAAATGTGCATTCTAAATTTTCAGTGCTAAACTTTCTTGGCTTTGGGATCTTTTTTGAGCAGTATATCTTATGGAACTAGCATTTCTGGGATCTCCTTTGGGAGGTATTATTCTGGAAAGATACTGATTATCTGTCTAGGAGACTTGGTGTGTCAGTATTTTCTGAAGATAAAAATGCACTGGCATCATTGTGAAATGAAATCAATCATTATAGTCTAAGGAAAGCTCAACTCCTATATGAAATTTAACCTGTAGATTTCCCTGTTCATCAAGGATTTGGTACAAAAACACTGAATGGTAATATGTGAGTGAACTTATATAGCTTGTGGAGTCCATACACTTAAAAATCTATATACTTATAACCCTTACTAATCTTTGAATAAATGTGTTGTGCATATGACAAGTGCTTACTAGATGTTATCTTGTGTATATTCATTAGGCACCTGAACTTCAACCTGTCTGAACTGAAACAACTGTCACATCCCCATTCTACTTTCCCCAAGTGACATTTTCATTTACCCATTCACCTACACCAGAAACACAGACATCTATCAGTCTTTTCCTTGTCTCTTACACAGTACTCATCCCTATCCCATGAAGCATTTTGTTTTAACATGTCTCATATCATATTTATTCTCTCCATGTCCAATACTGGTATTAGTCCAGACTCTCATCATTTCGTATCTCAATCATTTTTATGGCATCTAACTAGTCTTCCTTTTCCTAAGCTGCACCCTCCCCCTACCTCCAAAGTCTTTCCTTCATACTGATACCAATGTGATTTTCCTAATGTATAATACCGTATTTTCCGGCGTATAAGACGACCCCCTAATTTTACAGTTAAAACATAGGATTAGGCCTATATTCGCTGTATAAGACTACCCCCCCTTCCGAGGCAACACCAGTTCTTTTTTTAATTAAATTTTTAATGAATGACATTTTTCAAACATACCGTAATATACCATACATTGGTACGATAAATGGAAGGTCTCTTCACAAATGGCAATGCCATGAACTTGACCGAGAAACAAGAAATCCAAAAGAGAACATTAACAATGATGGCATCATCTGGAAAGAAAATTACATGAAGGACTTGCAGAAAACGCTTATTTGTGACTGACTGGGATGATAAGAGGTTTTTCTAGGCAGAAGAGCATTGTGAGCTTAAAATCCTTCAAAATCCTCATCATGTTCTTCTTCTGACATCATAAGTTCATCAATGACCTCTTGTGGTACATTTGTAAGACTGTCATCATATGAATCAAATTCTGAATCAGATGGTGTGGCTTCAGCTTCGGCTTCCCCTTCATCTTGCCACAAGAAGTCATCCTCCATACCGTCCAAAGAATTTGATATACCACACTTCTTGAAAGACCTGATTACTGTTTCTTCAGTAATATCATTCCAGGCTTTTAGGACAAAGTTACACAAAACATCCAATTGTGGCGCACGCATGTTTCCTCCTTTTG
>PVKE010034502.1:0-17363 GCA_004027555.1 Craseonycteris thonglongyai
TAGATATGATCAAAGAGGGCAGAAGTTATGCATCTGTGGCACGCCATTACGGGGTGAATGAATCTACAGTGCGGTACATCAAGAAAGAGGAAGCAAACATCCACAAAACTGCTTCAATAACCTTCAATAAAGAAGCGAAACGTGTGGTAACTCCGCGTAATAACAGAATTGTGAAAATGGAAGCTGCACTGGCATTGTGGATGGCTGATTGCAGGAAAAAGACAGTGAGTTTGGACACTAATATGATCAGGACAAAGGCCAAAGCTCTCTACGACCAAATCTTGCCCGATGACGACAATGAAGAGGCTGAAGAAGGTGCTGACAAACCTCAAGCCAGTACTAGCTCTGCCAGGAGTGATTCGCCTCCTCGAGGACGAGGCTTTTCAGCCAGCAAAGGCTGGTTCGAAACATTTCAAAAAAGATACGGCCTCAGAAACGTGCTTCTGTATGGTGAGGCTTCCTCTGCTGACAACGATGCTGCTTGTCGGTACGTGGAGGAAAAGTTTCCTAACCTCATCAGTGAGGGAGGCTACCCCTCCTTCACTGAAAACGAAGAGGAAGATGAAGAAGAAACTGAAAAGCGTGGCCTTACCCTGGAGAATCTGCAACAATTGTGCAACATGGCAAGAGCGATGCAACAATTTGCACAAGACATTGACGACAATATGGTTCGAGCTGTCGAGTTCAGCAATCGTGTTGACGGGGTCATGTCCTTGCACAGGGGAATTTTGAAGGAAAAGAAAAAACAAAGACAACAACTACCCATCACCATGTTTCTCTCCAAGGTAAAGCACCGGCTCTACCGTCAGCGCCTCCAGCAGAAGAGTCTCCGAGTGAGCCTAAAGCTTCTACGAGTCAAGTGAGAGCCTCTCCTCCGCCACCTACACAAGACTCTTCGCCTCTCTCAGAAAGCAATGTTGATTCATGTTTATTACTGTATAAGGTTTTGTAATTAACCTTATTAATTAGCACTGACACGTTTAAGTAAATACGTATACTGTTGTAATTGTTGTCTTAAAGGAGTAAAGTATGAATACTGTTTACATATTTAAAACATTCTTGTACCCGCATACACGAAAATTCCTAGGGGCAAATCCTACTTCGTGGTTTTTCAGCTTCCGCGGAAGGTTCTGGTCCCCATTAACCGCGAAAAACAAGGGATCACTGTAGTATCTTCTTGTTTTGTCCCCTTTATCATTATGAAATGTCCATATTTATCTCTTTATTATCTTTTTGATCTTGAAGTCTTCTTTGTCAGACATAAGTATGGCTACACCTGCTTTTCTCTGGGTGCATTTGCTTGCAGTAGTTTTTTCCACCCTTTCACTTAGAGTCTGTGTTTGTCTTGGTGACAGAGGAATGTCTCTTGTAGACAGCATAAGGTTGGTTTTTTGTTCTTTAACCCAGTTTGCTACTCTCTATCTTTTTATTGGTGCGTTCAGACCATTTACATTTTGGGTGATGATTGATATATGAGGATTTTCTATAGCCATTTTATCTTTGTTTTCTGGTAGCCCCTTTTTTTTTTTATTGCTTCTTTCTTCCCGTTGGTTATTTTAGTTTGATGGTGTTTATGACTGTTTTTTTTTTTTTGGTTTCTCATCTTTTACTGTTATATGTCCCAGTTCTAAGTTCGTTTTCAGTGGTTACCATGAACTTTATATAAAAGAAAGTTTCATATATGCAGTGGTTCCTTTTCTTAAAAATGTTTTTAACTCCATTCTCTTTGGGAATTTAAACCTGTACTTCCTTCTCTTTCATATGTTTGTTGTACCAGTTTATCCCTACTTTTACTTTCTGTTTCAGGTCAATCGCCTCCTTCAGTATTTCTTGAAATGCTGGCCTTGTGCTAGAGAATTCCTTCAGCTTTTGTATGTCTGAAAGGTCTTTATTCCTCATTTATATCTAAAGGATAACTTTGCTGGGTACAAGACTCTTGACTGGTAATTTTTCTCCTTTAATATTTTGAATACTTTGTACCATTCCCTTCTGGCTTATAGAGTTTCTGTTGAGAAATCTGATGATAGTCTGGTGGGCTTTCGTTTATCGGTTTTGGTCTTCTTTTTTCTGGCTGCCTTGAGGATTCTTTCTTTGTCTTTGACCTTTAATATCTTCAGTATAAAGTGCCTTGGAGAGGGTCTATTAGGATTCAAGTAGCTAGGGGTCCTATTTCCTTCTTGGATTTGAGGTTGTAGTTCTTGTCATAGATTTGGGAAATTCTCATCTACTATTTGTCTGAGTACATTCTCTGTTCCCATTTTGTTCTCTGCTCCCTTTGGAATACCTATTATTCTTATATTGTTTTTTCTAATGCAGTCAGATAGTGCTTGTAGACACCTTTCATTTTTTTAGGCTTTAGGTCTCTCTCTTCTTTATTCTGTGACATTTCCAAATTTCTGTCTTCGATTTCACTAATTCTTTCCTCCATCTGGTCAGCTCTGCTTTGTATGCTAGCTATTTCATTTTACATTTCTTTTATTGTGTTGTTTATCTCCAGAATTTCTATTTGCTTCTTTTTATATATTCAATTTCCTTTCTGAGATCACTTAGCTCCTGCGTACTCTGCCAGTTTTTTTTTGAGCTCTTTGAGTGTTTTCAGAATTTCAGTCTTGAATTCTCTGTCATTTAGCTCATATAATTCCATATGTACAAGTTCCTTTTCTATAGATTTTTCATTTTCTTTATGAGCACCTTTGTTCAAAAGGGTATTCATCACTGTTAGAGCATTTTGTTTCCTGTACATGGGGACTTATTCCCTGGTTGACCTTAAGAAATCTTTCTTTTACTTCCTAGCTGGTGTTGCTGCAGTGTCTTACAATATTTTCTCTTGTTTATTTGGTTTTCTCATAGTGGGAGACTTCCTAGAAGGTTGGCTTCATATTTGACTCAGTCACCCTGCTCTCTGTGTGCCTCCTCTCTGGGAAGGTATGGTGGGCGATAGTATTCTATGCCTCCAAGATCCCACTGCAGTCAGAAACTGCCACACCTAGATCCCTCAGCTAGCTTCAGTAGGAAAGGTGTGGGCAGGGCTTATTGGGAGAGGCAAAGGTCTGTTTGTGTCACGGAGTAATGGTGGCTTCTTGGCAGCAGTTCACCAAAGGCAGGCTCTGGGTTAGGCCAGAGGGGCGAGCCCTGGATGACAGCAAGGGGAAGCAGCCAAGCTTTGTGTCCAAGGCCACACAGTGTTCCTGTTGAGGCCCCACCTCATCGGGGCCACTCTGTGCTTTAGCTGCCAGCACACTCTCATGTGTCAGCATTTCAGCCACCAGAATGCCTATCTCAAGCTCCCGTTGCTGGCCTCATGCTCTGCGGGCTCCCAGCTCCAGCCGCCTGACCCAGGCGCTGGCAGCCGAATCCTCACTCCGGTCACCTGCACCGATCTCTGGCTGCTGTGGGTGTCCCGCTCTGGCCTCCTGCCCCACGCTCTGGCCACCCTCCCCACACCCCAGTTGCCCCCACACACACACACACACACTCCCACCAGGGCCTGTCACCACCGTCAGCCGTGCCCGCTTTCTCTGTCCACCCCACGCTCTGGCATCTACGCTTCCGCCTCTGTCTGTTCCAGGCCTCCAACCCGCCCAGAGTCATTCTGCTCCTGGACCCGCGTCCCCGTGCTCCCACCTCCGTCAGTCTCTCCTCTGCTGGACTCAGGTCAGCCTCTGGGTCGGTCACTGGGTGGCTCTCTGGGTCATGCTCCACATGGCTCCCTTTCTTTCTCTTACTTGCCTCCATTTCTCCAGCTTTAGGAATTTTCTTGCAAAGAGTGGGTCCCTCTGCTGAGGCTGTGTGTTTCTTTGGGATTCTTTGGTTGGATTTTAGTTGTTTAATTTGTTGTCTCTCCAGGAGGGTTTTAAGAGCTCCTCTCACACCACCATCTTGATGACATCCCCCTGTTATCTTCTATCTGTTCTTGGTCTTTCTGCCTTCCCCTTCCTCCTTTGCTTGCCTTCTCCCCCCTGCCACCTTTATTTTCTAGTAACTACTAAACTGGAGCTTATCAGAGATAACTTTCTTAAAATAGTATTTTTTAGCAGTTGTGGAGAATGGCATTTGCACTCAAATGACAAAACTTCGTTTTATTCAGGAATCACAGTAGGACTTTTGCCACCTCTTTATACTTCCCAAAATATAATACAGTAAATATAGTACCTTGTACTGTAATTTATAAGTGAAGTTTTAAACTATCTTAAGTGTAAAATGTGTATCTTCATACAGAGATCGAGCTACTGCTAAAGAATATCTAAAACATCCATGGTTGACACAGAGCAGTATTCAAGATCATTCTTTCAAGTTGAAGGGGCCATTAGAAGAAACAAATGCCATCCAAGGTGATTCTGTGCTTAAAATTAATCAGATACTCAGCAAGCAGAAACCATGAAATCAGTTTTAACAGATGAGTTAATTATAGTTGCTTCATATTCTTTAGGACAAGGTAGACAGTCTGAGAAAGAGAATGGAGCCAAAGGCTACTTCCAAATGATTTAAATTTGAGGAATCTTTGCTACAAGAAATTTGAGAAGAATTTATCTATTGAGAAATATTTTTCTTTAGAACTTTAAGATTTCTACATTGAAAACATTAATATTATTTATGGACTTCTGGTTGAATGCTACATGTGCTAAAAGTGGATAACCAGGTATCACTGATATAAATTGAAATCTTTTTCAAATTTATGGATATAGATAAATCAAGCCAGGTTTATAAAGTTGCCAACCAGGAGACTTAATGGATAAAGTTACCTGTTTCAACGTTATTTTTAAGAAGGGAGATATTTGAACCTTTATTTCTATATCCTATTTCTCCATGATGAGAATTTGTATTCAAAGATAAATATATTTACTTTCTTTGAAAATACAAGTAAAAGTGCCAAAATTAACAACTTTTTATATTTACCGTATTTTGCATTATTTATATGTGTATATATATGTATGTTGATGCCTACTAAAATTGATACTTTTTCACTTTGGATTTTTTTGGGAGAGAGATTTTAATTTAAATTTTTGAGACCTAGAATAACATCTATAGTTTAATATTGTCTTATTTTTATTTATTTATTTTTTTAAAGATTTATTTTATTGCTTTTTGACACAGAGAATCAGAGACAGAGAGAGACAGAGAGAAGGGGGGAGGGCCCAGAGCAGTCTTCATAGTTGACATTAGTTTTCCATATAGTTTCACTCCACAGTTGGGCACAGGGCTGCGCAGGGCAGGAACTGGGCCAGGAGCCTCCCACATAGGTCCCGGCAAGAACTGAACTGGGGGCACACCCCAGTTCAGCATGTGGGTCCGCATGGGCCGGGGCCGGGATTCGATCCTCGGTCCCCGGGGCTTCAAAGCGAGCGCTTAATCCTCTGAGCCATCCCAGCTTTCCCTTATTTTTATATTTTATTACTGCTTTATATTGATTTGATTTGTCTTCTGTTGTCTGTTTTTGCCAAATGCTATCAGTTAAAAACCCTGGTTTTTTGTTTTTGTTTTTTTTCTCTTCAGTGTCACTAATAAGAATGGTGATATTTTTACCCTTGAAATTATTCTGGTGTTCAAGGTCAAAGTTAAGTCATTCTATGGTGTTAAGTCAATGTTGACTTCTCAGCCCTTTTCATCATCACACCTTACTTGTCTACTCTCTTTCACAGGCTACATCCTGCTAAATCATCATATGTCTATCACTTGCAGGTGTTAGTGTGATCTGATCAACACAATGGTTGCTTTGGTTAGTGAAAAGACACCATTATGTTATTTTTGTGAATAAAATTTCCCAGAGCAGAGGGAAGAGATACATAATGTATTCATGATGGCCATCAAGCCTCTGTTTTTGTTGTGTGTTTTTTTAGTTTCTTATGCCTCAGGCTACACTAGGAAAGGTTATGAAGCACCAAAATATGTGTAAACCTTGACTTTGCTCAAAAACTTGACAGTAGACCTTTGTCTTTGAAATTGGGTCTTTGAGACCTTCTATCCCAAAAAGACTTATAAGAATACATTCAATAGAATTTAATTTGATTAAGAGTGAGCATTTAAGTTGTACCTAGATCCCACAGTGAACTCTAAACTTTTATTTAAAAATATAGAAATATAGAAGTGTGCTATATAATTGAATGCAACTAAATATCCTTTTCACACAAAAAAGTCTGAGAGTCATTTAACTTTTATTAGTTTCAGGGTGTTAAATATTTTAATACAACTTGTCTGTCACCCGTGTACTATGTACTTACACCATGCCCTTACTTGTACTCTGTACTATGAACAACTTAAACCCATTCCTTCATCCTGCTTAAGGGTGTCACACAATGCTCTCTTCCTAGCATTTGACTTCTCAGATGTCAAAATAGGAACAATGACAGCACCTAACCACCTATATTAAAGTTTGTGCAATATACCATGCTAGATATTTACACACATGATTTGTAATCACACCCAACCTTGCCAGATGAATGTTGGAGCCCCTGTATTGTTCAGATACCATCAGATGAAATTATTTAGGCAACTAGAACCATCAGGTTGCACTGTTTTCTCACTAAACTGGCTTTATTTATACAGTTTCTTAGAAACTAGCTTTTCTAAACAAGCACTATGAAAAGGAAGAAGATCTGCCACAATGGTAGGGTTCAGTGAAAACCCACAGCCACAATGTTAAGCCTCAGGTAAGTCTTAAAAGAGGTAAAACACTATTTTAGGCAAATTTTTCTAAATATTCTGACAAAAATAGGACAGAAGTAAGAAAAAATAACCCACTATTGAATGACTCATTTTTATACTTGATAGATTTATCCAGTTTTAAAATCAGAATTATTTGGACAACATTTAGATTTTTTCCAAATCATTTTATATTACATTCATACTAAGTACATTTAATATAATTGCTGTATTTGTTTAAAAAAAA
This sequence comes from Craseonycteris thonglongyai, assembly GCA_004027555.1. NCBI lineage: Eukaryota > Metazoa > Chordata > Mammalia > Chiroptera > Craseonycteridae > Craseonycteris > Craseonycteris thonglongyai. The sequence goes on from PVKE010034502.1 coordinate 6,887, forward strand.
AAAAAAGACCTGTTTTCTTTTAGCTGACTATTGTTTGCACTGTGAATTTAGAGTTGTACAATGCCATTTTAGAAGCACTTATACTTGTAAAGGTATATTGACATTTTTTGGTTTATATGATATAAATGCAGCATGAAGAACCTTCGCAATATTTGACCAAATGAAATCTTTCCACTAATGAATTACTAGCTAGCTGTATAATTATGTAAAGCTATTGATACTAATTTTTTCTTTTAACAAGGTTACAAAGAACTAAACAGTACTATTGAGTTTATTCATACAGTTTATAAATCTAGTTTTAATTATAATAAAATTCAGCGTAATATTTTAGCTTAAGTTTTGATGATAAGTTTTTTATGAAAATGTATGGTTTTTTTCAATTGTGAAATTGTATTTTAGTGTTGTGTTTTGGTGTTTTTACATGAAAAGTAGGAGAAAATAGCTTCCTCTAATAATTATAGAAGAAGGTCAGATGCTAATTGTGGTATCTCTTAAACTTTTCCACCCAACCTCAGTTTGGAAGAAAATTTATTAGAGAAAAGATATAAAGGTTACTTAGAGAATGTTGGGCAAGAGGTGAATTATATTCCTAGTAATGTAATGCAGTGATGTGTGGTCCCGTCCATGAAGGCCTAAGCAACATCAGTCCATGGACACCAACATAGCTCATTTTATACAAGTGGAAGGGTGGTTAGCCAAGGTATCATCAAACATACTAAATGCATTTTAAGCTCACACTGGTCCAAATTTGAATTAGACTGATACATTTAAAATACTCAAAATAGTTCAAGATCATTTACCATGTAATATCTTCAGTTTGTTGCAGAATTAAAAGATCTAATTAAAAACCAAAATCTTAACCCCAAGAACCTTAGTCACTATTGTTTTGTTGTGAGAGAGGGCATATAATTTACAAATAATGAACTGTACAGATCTAAATTTATACTAGGCTCTGACAGGCTTGACAAATATATACAAGAGCTGTTCAGAAAAATTCAGCCATAATGCCCCTGTTTTTCATAATACATGGCTGGATACCTTCCAGACAGCCCTTATACACTTCTTTAACCCTACTCCTATTCTGTTACAGTTTTCCTTATTCTCAAATTCATACACATGAAATCATATGACATATACTCTCTGGTGTCTGGCTTTCACTCAGCATAATATAAGCACTAGTGTTGGTGCTTTTCATTGTTCCTTTTTATTGCTGTGTAGTGCTATCTCTGTTCATGGACCCCTGGACCATTTTCAAGGTGTGGCTAGTATGAATAAAGCTGCTATAGCTACTTTTGTCCAAGGGTTTTCTGTGGACACATTTGCATTTAGATTAAATATGAGTACAATAGCTAAGTCATAGGATAGATCTCCATATAACATTTTAAGAAACATTCCAGGGATGATGGGATAGCTCGGCAGTTGAGCACTTGCCTCATAGTCTTGACATCCAGGGTTCGATTCCCGGCCCCGGCCTGTACAACCCCATATGCTGAACTGCATCACATCTGGTAACCACTAGTACGGTTTGGTGGCAAAGGTGCTCATCTCCCATGCAGGAGGCCCCCTGGTTCAGTTCCCACCCCGTGCAGCCCCACATCCACCTGTATAGAATGAAACAAACTATGTTACAGCTAATGATGTACAACTATGGAGAATGCTCTGGCCCCTTCCCACTTCTTTATCACTCTCACCTTCTGTCAAACAATCTTTTTTTCTTAATTTTTATTGTTAAATTTATTGGGGTGACATTGGTTGATAACAATTATATTGTTTCCAAGTGTACAATTCTACATTACGTTGTCTATGCATAGCATTATGTGCTCACCACCCACAATCAGCTCTTTCCATCACCATATATTTGATGCCCCCTCCTGACTCCCCCCACCCAGCTCTCCCACACACCTCCCTGCTTACCCTCAGGTAACCACCATACTGTTGACTGTGTCCATGAGTTTTTGTTTCTTTGTTGCATTCACTTTTATATTCCACCTATGAGTATGGTCATATGTTCTTGAATCTGTCAGTCTGACATATTTTGCTAAATAAGAAGTTTTCAGGGTCCATTCATGTTGTCACAAATTGCTGTATTTCACCTTATCACTGAATAAGTATTCTGTAAATGCACCACAACTTCTTTATCCAGTCATCTATCAAAGGACACTTTGGTTGTTTCCATGATGTGGTCACCGTGAACAGTACTGCGATGAACATTGGGGTACATATATCTTTGCAGATTAAGGTTTTGAGGTTTTTGGGGTAGGTACCCAGAAGATGGATTGCTGGGTCATATGGCTCTTCCATTCCTAGTTTTTTGAGGAATCTCCACACTGCCTTCCTTAATAGTTGTACCAATTTACATTTCCACCAGCAGTATATGAGGGTTCCTTTCTCTCCACAGCCTCTCCAGCACTTGTTATTCCTTGTTTTGTTGATTATAGCCATTTTCTTGGAGTATTTTTTTCCATCCTTTCATTTTAAGTCTGTGTTTATCCTTGTGGCTGATGTGTGTCTCTTGTAAGCAGCATAAGTTTGTTTTTTGTTCTTTAATCCAGTTTGCTACTGTCTTTTTATTGGTGAGTTCAGTCCATTTACATTTAGGGTGATGACTGATATATTAGGATTTTCGATAGCCATTATATCTTTAGTTTTCTGCTAGCTATTTTTTTTTTTTTATTGCTTCTTTGCTTTTTTTATTCCCACTGGTTATTGTAGTTTGGTGGTATTTGTGACTGTTTTCTCTGTTTTCTCTTCTTTTGGGGGGTATGTTTCCCAATTCTAAGTTCTTTTTGAGTGGTTATGAACTTCATGTAAAAAAAAAAAAGTTTCATATATGCAGTGGTTCCTTTTCTTAAAGATGTTTCTTATCTCCATTCTCTTTGGAAATTTAAACCTTTACTTCCTCCCCTTTTATGTTTTTGTTGTTTCAGTTTATCCCTATTTACTTTTGTGTTTTCTTTCAGGTCCAATTGCCTCCTTCAGTGTTTCTTGTACTGCTAGCCTTGTGCTGGAGAATTCCATCAATCTGTATGTCTGAAAAGGTCTTTATTCCTCCTTCAAAGTTAAAGGATAATGTTACTGTGTAGAGGGTTCTTGGCTGACAATTTCTCTCCTATGATATTTTGAATACTTGATTCAATTCCCTCCTGGCTTGTAGAGTTCCTGTTGAGAAATCTGATAATAGCCTGATGGGCTGTCCTTTATAGGTTATGGTGTTCTTTTTTCTGGCTGCCTTGAGGATTCTGTCTTTGTCTTTGACCTTTGACATCTTCAGTATAATGTGCCTTGGAGAGGGTCTGTTAGGATTCAAGTAGCTAGGCATCCCATTTCCTTCTTGAATTTGAGGTTCCCGTTCTTGCATTAGATTTGGGAAGTTCTCATCTACTATTTGCCTTAGAAAATTCTGTGTGCCTGTGTCGTCCTCTGCTCCTGCCAGAATACCTATTATTCTTATGTGATTCTTTCTAATGGAGTCAGATAGTTCTTGTAGATACATATCATTTCTTTTAGCTCTTAGGTCTCTCTCTTCTTCCTTCTGTGACATTTCCAAATTTTGTCTTCAATTTCACTTATTCTTTCTTCCATCTGGTCAGCTCTACTTCCTATGCTAGGTATTTCATTTTTCATTTATTTTATTGTGTTGTTTATCTCCAGAATTTCTATTTGCTTCTTTTTATTAGATTCATTTTCCTTTCTGAGATCACTTTCTGAGAAAACTGGTGTACTCCACCAGTTGTCTTTGATCTCTTTGAGTGTTTTCAGAATTGCAGTCTTGAATTCTCTGTCATTTAGCTCATATGTTTCCATATCTTCAAGTACCTTTTCTGGAGATATTTCTCTTTCTTTCTGAACACCTTTGTTCAATAGAATCTTCATAGCTGTTGGAGCATTTGTTGTTGTTGCTTTTTTTGATTTTGGACATGAGGACTTTTCCCCTGGCAGATGTGAAGAAATCTTTCTTTTACTTTCTAGCTGGTGGTGCTGCACTGTCTTATAGTATTTTCTCTTGGTTATATGGTTTTCTCACAGTGGGACACTTCCTAGAAGGTGGGCTTTTCTTTGACTCAGTCTCTCTGGTCTCTGTATGCTTCCTCTTTGGGAAGATATGATGGGTGATGGTGTTCTATGCCTCCGAAATCCCACTGTGGTCAGAAGCTTCCATGCTTGTGTTTCAGTTTTTCTTGATCCCTCTGCTGGCTTCTGTGGGAAGGGTGGGGGTGGAGTTTGTTGGGAAAGGTGCAGGTTTGTTTGTGTCCCGGGATAATGGTGGCTTCCCTCTGCTGGCTTCAGCAGGAAGGATGGGAGCAGGGTGTGTTGGGAATGGTGCAGGTCTGTTTGCATCACAGGGTAATGGCGGATTCCCGGCAGCAGCTCACTGCAGTCTGGCTATGGGTGAGGCCCGCAGGGTGAGCTTTGGGAGACAGCAAGGGGAAGCAGCCAGGGTCGGTATACAAGGCCATGCAGAGCTCCTGTTGGGGCCCCACCTCATCAAGGGCCACTGTTCTTCACTCCCCAACACACTCCCATTGCTGGCACTTTAGCTACCGGAACATCCACTTTCTGTTCTGGTCACCAGCCTTACACTCCACAGGCCCCCACCTCTAGCTGCCTGACCCATGTGCTGGCAGCCAGATCATCACTCCAGTCACCTGCACTGATCTCTGGCTGCTGCTCATGCCTCACTCTAGACTCCTGCATCGTGCTCTGGCCGCCCTCACCATACCACAGCTACTCCCCCCACACCCCCACTACGACATCTACCTACAACCAGTCGCACCTGTTTCTGCCGTCCACCCCTCATTCTGGCTGCCTACACCTCCGCCTTTGTTCTTTCAAGGCCTCCAAACCACCCAGAGTCATTCTGCTCCTGGACCCACACTCCCATGCTCCCACCTCAGTCAGTCTCTCTTCTGCTGATCTCTGTATCAGCCTGTGGGTCTGTCACCATGTTGGTCTCTGGGTCATGCTCTGCAGCGTGTCTCCACACTGCTCCCCTTCTTTCTCTCACTCGCCTCTCTTTCTCCTGCTTTAGGTGTTTTCTTGGGTCCCTCAGCCAAGATTTTCTGTTGCTTAGGGATTCTCTGGTTGGATTTTAGTTGTTTAAATTGTAGTTCTTTCGAGAACAGGTTTCAAGAGCTCCTTTCATGCCATCATCTTGATGATGTCCTCTAAAATAAATCTTAAGAAATAAAAACTTCCAGAAGTTTTTCAAAGTGATTTTACCATTTTCAATTCCTGCCAGCAATATATGGGAGTTCTAATTGCTTCACATTCTTGTTAACATATAGTTTGCCATCTTTTTTATGTAAGCCAATCTTGTGGGTAGGTGGGGGTATCTCATGGTGATTTAATTTGCATATCCCTGCAGACTAATGAGGAACTCTTTTTTCAAGTGCTGTTAAACTATTCCCTTGTCCTTCTCTTTTGTCTTTTTAGTAGAGTTAGTCAGTTGTGATAGTCCTTTTATATTCTGTATACAAGTCTTTTGTCAGATTTATGTTAACAAATATTTTCTTCCACTCTGTGGCTGGCTTATCTATTTTCTCATAAGTGTCTTTTGATGAGGTTATAATTTTGATGTTCAATATAAGAATTTTGTTTTATGGATCGTACTCTCTGAATCCTGTATTCTGTGTATCCTTACCTACCCCAAAGTCAAGAAGCTATTATATATTTTTCTAAGCTTTATAGTTTTAGCTCTTATGTTTAAGTTTGAATTAAGTTTTTGTTTATTTCGTTTTTTATTTTAAGATAGGGTAAAATATCTTTGTTTTCTATATGAATATTCAGTTGTTTCAGCACCATTTGCCAAAGAAATTTTTCTTTTCCTATTGAATTGTTTTGGTGTCCTTCTCTAAAATCATTTGACCATGTATCTGTGGATTTCCTTCTGGACACTGTTGTGTTCCATTTATCTGTTTGTTTATCCTTTTGTCAGAACTTTATAAATGTTGATGTTGATTAATAAGACTTTCAGTTCCTTCTTTTTCAAGATTATGTTTCTTTTATTCTAGGTCCTTTGCATATCCAAATAGATTTTACAGTTGGCTTGTCTATTTCTACCAAAATTAATCCCTAAAGAAGCCTCATGGAATTTTGATTGAGATACATTGAATCTATAGATCGATTTGCGATTTTAACTATGAGTCTTTCAGTCCTTAAATATATTGTATTATTCGCTCCATAAGACGCACCCCTACCCCCCCCCCCCAAAAAAAGTGGAGGGAAAAGTGTGTGCATCTTATGGAGCAAATACTGCAAACATGAGAAGATCAAAGATGGCGGCATGAGAGGAGAACGCCGATAACTGCCTGGGAAGGGAATTGTGAACAGAGGGGAATCCACAGGGGAAACCCTGAGAAGAAACCTCAACTAAGAGACCCACACAACGCAGAACAACACCCAAAGGTTAGAGAAAAAAGGGCAGACTGGGAGAGGGAAAGGGAAGCAGCAGTTCGGGGACAGAGACTCGGAGTGCAGCGCGGGGTTGGAAAAAACAAAGGGGGATTGGGTGACTATGGTCAAAGTGGAGCTGGATCGAGGGCGGGCTGGAAGCCGAGACCTAGGGAGCGTGGAATCCCCACAAGACTATGGACAATTTAACATCCGAACTCAAGGGACAGCACGCAGTGCCCTAATAAGATCACAGAGCCTAAAGTGGAACAGGGACTGTGGAGCAGGGCGGCTGCACTTCCCGGCGGGCGGAGCCAGAGCAGAGCACCAGCCCACAACAGCTCAGCACCCCTGATATACGGAGGAGATTGACTATGAGGGAGCGCCTTCTGAGGACAGGGCTCTTGGAGTGAGGGCTGGGGCTTGAGTGGGCATAGCTGCATTGGACGTGCTTAGAGTGAATCCAGCGGTCTCAACAGAGCTGGGAGCACAGAGCGGCTGCCGCCTGAGCTACAGCCTGTGCGCACAGTGCTTTCGGCGCCCCGCCCACTGGGCCTCTGCAGCACCACTGCGTGCACGCACCCAGGCTTTCAGCGCCCCGCCCACCAGGCCGCCACAGCATCGCTGCCAGCGCACAACTGGGCTTTCGGTGCCCCGCCCACCGAGCCGCCGCGGCACTGTTGCTTGCTTGCCAGCGTGCAATTGGGCTTTTGGTGCCCCACTCACCAGGCCACTGCGGCGCCTCTGCTGGCTTGCAAGTGTGCAGCGGGGCTTTTGGCGCCCCGCCCACTGGGCCGCTGCTCATCGCTGCATGCACGCACCCGCGCTTCCGGCGCCCCGCCCACCAGGCCGCCGTGGCATCGCTGCCTGCTCGCAAGCACGCTACCGGACTTGTGAGCGCCCTGCTCACCAGGGCGCTGCAGCGCCGCTGCCTGCGCACAAGACCGGCTTTCGGTGTCCTGCCCGCCGGGCTCCTGCAGCGCTGCTGCTGCTCGCGAGCGTGCAGCTGGGCTTTTGGAGTCCTGCCCACCGGGCCTCTGGGGCATTGAAGCCCACGTGCAACTAGGCTGCCAACCCGGTTGCCGTGGTGTCATTGCCTGCGCACAGGACTGCATGGTCTACCGGGGCCTCTGCCAAGCCCCAGCCCATCCAACTGCTGCCATGCGGGCGTGGCTTACAGATACGATTGAAGGAGGGGCAGCCAGGTGGAGGAGAGAAAGACAGGAGCTCCTGCGCCCCTCCCACACTGAACCACCAGCCCTCCTGCTGAAAGAGGAATCTGCTATTGTGTCTCAGGCCCACCCTAGCTCCTACTCACATGCCCCCACCCCTGACCACACCTTTACTAACCTGCTATCTAACAGCTAAGACAGCAACCTGAAGTGCCCCAGGACACAGAAGCTGTCTGCTTCCCCCAACCCTCTCCCAAAATCTCCTTCTCCCACAACTGAGTCCAAAAGAAAAAATAAAGAGAAGCCCATCTGATCAGCAAACCCCCAGAGGGAAAACAGACTCATGCCTAAAGCAAAAAGAACCACATCAAACACAATGCACACCTCAGAATCCAAAGCCCCTCCAGAAGATCAGGGGCATTCTTTAGTAAAGGACCTTGCACACTTGGAATCAAATCTAAGTGAAACAGAATTCAGGGCTGCATTAATCAAGACACTCGGAGAGCTCACTCAATGCTGGCAAAGTACCCAGACACGGTTAAATGACCTCAACAAGAAATTTTATGAGCAAAATGAGTACCGTATTTTCCGGCGTATAAGACGACTGGGCGTATAGGACGACCCCCTAATTTTACAGTTAAAACATAGGTTTAGGCCTATATTCGCTGTATAAGACTACAGCCTCGGAAGTGGGGGGTAGTCTTATACAGCGAATATAGGCCTAAACCTATGTTTTAACTGTAAAATTAGGGGGTCGTCCTATACGCCCGGTCGTCTTATACGCTGGAAAATACGGTACTTTACCAACAAAATTGAGAAGCTAGAGCAGAACCAAAAGGAAATCCTTGAAATGAAAGGCATCATGGGAGAGCTGAAAAAAGAACTGACCAGCATAGGAAACAGGGCTGACCAGCTACAGGAAAGGATGAGTGAAATAGAAGATACAAACATGGAAATGTCACAGAGGGAAGAAGAAAGGGAAAGGAAAATCAAGAGAAATGGAAGAGCCCTACAAGAACTTTCTGACTCCATCAGAAAGAACAATATTAGAATAATAGGGATACCAGAAGGAAGCGAGATGAAATCTTCTCAGAGTCTACTAAAACAAATAGTGGATGAAAATTTTGCTAACCTGGGGAAGGAATTACAGCCCCAAATCCAAGAGGAACGCAGAAGCCCTAACTACCTAGACCCTAGCAGATCTTCTCCAAGGCACATTGTTCTGAAGATGACAAAAATCATTTACAAAGAAAAAATCCTCAAGGCTGCCAGGGACAAACAAAACAAAACTTTCAAAGGAAAACCTATCAGGCTGTCACCTGACAACACTGGACAGATCATCCAAGCAGAAACTAAATAAGGAGATTGCAGCTTTAAGTGATACATTGCAGGAAATGGACATAATTGACATTTACAGGTCATTTCATCCTACAACAAAGCGCTATACATTTTACTCTAGTGCACATGAAACAAATGTCCAAGGATAGACCATATCTTGGGACTTAAATCCAACCTCACCAAATTTAAGGGCATCCAAATCATACCAAGTGTATTCTCAGACCACAAAGCGTTGAAACGTGAGATCAATTGCAAAACATCAAGTGCAGAGAGAACCACATATACGTGGAGATTGAACAACATGCTATTAAAAAGTAGCTGGATCAAAGAGGAAATTAAACAAGATATTAAAAATTTGTAGAAACGAATGACAATGAAAACACAATGTACCAGAATTTCTGGGACACAGCAAAAGCAGTATTAAGAGGGAAATTTATATCATTACAGGCCTATCTCAAGAAATAAGAAAAACTACAAGTAAACACCCTCACATCTCTTCTTATAGAGCTAGAAAAAGAAGAACAGAGGTCCCCCAAAGCCAGCAGAAGAAAAGAATTAATAAAAAATCAAAGCAGAACTTAATGAAATTCAGAATAGAAAAACAATAGATAAAATTAACGCCACAAAGAGCTGGTTCTTTGAAAAACTCAAAAAAATCGACAAACCACTGGCTAGGCTCACCAAAGGACAAAGAGAAAAATCTCATATTTTCAGAATACGGGACGATAGGGGAGAGATTACAACTGATGCTGTAGAAATACAAACAATCATAACAGATTATTATGCAAGACTCTATGCCAACAAATTTGACAACCTAGAGGAAATGGACAAATTTCTAGAAACATATAGTTTCTATACCTAGTTATATACCTAAACTGAACCAAGAAGATTTGGATAACCTCAATAGACCAATCAACAGTACAGAACTTGAAACAATTATCCAAAAATAGCCCAAAGGCAAAAGGCCTGGACCAGATGGCTTTACCAATGAATTCTACCAGTCATTCAAAGAAGAACTAATGCCCATCCTCCTCAATCTACTCCAGAAAATTCAAGAGGAGGCAGTACTACCCAAATCTTTCTATGAAGCTAATATCACCCTAATACCAAAACCTGGGAAAGACAATACCAAAAAGGAAAACTATAGGCCAATCTCACTGATGAACACTGATGCAAAAATCTTAAATAAAATTTTAGCTAACAGCATACAACAATGCATTAAAAAGATTATTCACCATGACCAAGTGGGATTCATCCCAGGGGCACAAGGATGGTTCAACATATGCAAATCAATCAATGTAATCCAGCACATAAACCAAACAAAGGATAAAAACCACATGATTATCTCAATCGATGCAGAAAAAACATTTGACAAGATAAACACCCATTTATGATAAAAACACTGAATAAAATGGGAATTGAAGGGAAGTACCTCAACTTAATTAAGGCCATATATGACAAACCCTCAGCAAATATTATACTGAGTGGGGAAAAGCTGAAGCCTATTTTCCTAAAATCAGGAACAAGACAGGGATGCCCCCTGTCACCACTGCTGTTCAACATAGTACTAGAAGTTC
>PVKE010034503.1:0-17360 GCA_004027555.1 Craseonycteris thonglongyai
TAGTTCAAATTTTTCCCTTTGGTCTCTTCCCTTTCCTTATCGTTGTGTTATTTTATCTTCTTTGATATTTTATGGCATTCATTTTCTCTTTAATCATTTTGATTAAAGAAGTTGTTCTCCAACATCATCGCCTTCTGCTCTAAAACGTGCTTTTTATTCAAAGTATACTTTCTTTCACTTCTCTTTTTATTATCATGATTCTTTCCTCTTCCTCTTCTTTATTTTTGCCTAAGTTCCATGATAATTTCTCCCTCTTCCCCTTTTATAAATGGGAACAACTCTTTCCTGCCTGTCGTTTACCCATAAATAGGGGAGATGAATTCTCCTGGACTATCTCCTCTGATCATCTGGCACTATTCGATTCCACCCATCAGTCTTGAACACAGACGGCAGGGTTTTGATAATTCGTGTCCTCTGTTTACATATTCAGCTTATTGCAGTGGTGGAGAGAAGGGATTGGGGTAGGAAGCAGCAGCAAATAGGACATCTTGTCTTTAGGCACCTTCCTTCTAGCTCCGTTGACTCCCCTCAATTTTGGGAGCAGCCCCATAGCCTCTGAGAGCTGCTCCTTGATGTACAGGACATTGTCCTTTGTGCAGGATTCTAGAATTCATGGATCCTCCCATCTCTGCCCTCAGGTGAGGTGACCAACTGCAATCTTAGTCATATCTACAGGAAGTGAGAGTGAATTAGGACATTTTCCTCTTACTGCAGTTGGAGAGCCTTCAAATACTGTCAAGGGGAAGTGCTAGGTGTGCAGGCTGGTCAACCCATCCCTCTGCCTCCTTACTTTCTCCCCCTGCTACCCTCCCATATCATAAGACCCCAGGAAGAGCCATTACCTGTAAGAAAAAGCCCCCTGAGTAGCCTGCGGTCTGCGTGGTCGTGGCGAGCTCTCTCAGAGACCGCTTTCACTCCAGCGCCTGCCAGCTGGTGGACCGGGTAGTCTATTTTCACAGACTTGCAGACCTCTTGTAGCCAAGTCATAATGGGTCTCTGGGCGGTGGGTCCAATTGGACCTGCAGAAGTAACAGCTACACATAGGGGCAGGAACAGGGAAGATACACTTGAGAAGCAAGTGAAACCCGAGGATCTGTGGAAGCAGCAGGGGCCAGTCAGGACCCCCAATGTGAGGCTGTGGGCAGAAAACGAGAGGACCAGAGCTAGGCTAGATGCCATGAGCTGAGAATAAAGCGCAGGGGTGGGGCTGGGGGTGCCAGGCTGGGGACAGAGATCACAGACTTAGGCACTGCATTGACTTTCTGGGCTCTACCAACTACCTAGAGTTCCTTAACCTCACATGTAAATGAGGGCAACCACTGTAGATGGCTTCTGAAGATTAAATAAAGTAATGCTTGTGAGGCATTTAGCACGTTAAGCCCAGTACATGTTCTCTAAACAATAGCTAAGGTTACGAAAGGAAAAACGAGGAACTAGTTTCACTGAGAGCTGATGCTTCAGCTTCGGGTAGGATCAGGCTGCAGAAGGCTGAGGGGACTGACCCCAGCTAATGCCTTCATGGAGGTAACAAGAAATGAGACACTTCCTTCTCGCCTGTTTTCCAGAAATTCATTGGACAACACATGGGCCCCTTTCGTATCTGGATAGGTCTCAGTGACCATGATGGTTCCTGGAACTGGGTGGATGGCACAGACTATAGGAATAGCTACAAGTAAGTGCCCCCCGCCCCCAGCCCTGCTTGTTTGGCCTGGAGATGCCCATGTGACCTTTTGCCAGAATATAACCCTACCCACCCCTGAGCAATCAACTGTCCCAACCCTCTCTCCTCCAGACTCCCAACCTCCAAGGCTGCAGCTTTTGCTTCCTGAACTCCCCAAGGCTGTGCTTTTCTGAAATGGGGGTGAGGGTTGCTGGGATAGGGGTGGCCAGAGCTTGAGCTCTGTCCTGCCCTCCTAGGAACTGGGCTGCCACTCAGCCAGATAACTGGGCCGGGCACGAGGAGGGTGGAAGTGAAGACTGTGCTGAAGTCCGGGTGGACGGCCGCTGGAACGACAATTTCTGCAAGCAGGTGCAACGCTGGGCGTGTGAGATGAGACAGAACATTACCAGCTAGGAGCCCTGACCACCTACAGATCTCTACGCACAATCCATCTCTACCAGGCCCGTAGCTCCCGTTTTTAAGAAAGGAAGAACAGCCAGAGGTGTGGGGAGGAGTAGAGGAAAAAATAGAGGGGGTGGTTTAAGAATCTCAGACCCTGAGGAGACGGACATCCTCTTTCCTTCTGCCATGTGCTGTAATTGTTATAAGTTTCAGCCTCTTCAATGGAGTAGGAAAAGAAGAAACAAATACTTGAAACTCGGTGTGGACTGGTTATTTGGAACAGGGAAAGGTAGAGTGCAAAGAAGAGGAAGCGGAGAGGGTGTGGAAAGGAGTGTGTATCCTGAGCACTGTTTCTTTTTTTTTTTTTCTGGGTAATTATTATTATTATTATTTTTAATATTATTATATTTTATTGTTAAATTTAATGGGGTGATATTGGTTGGTAACAATTAGATACCGGTAGTTTCCCGATGTACAACTCCACATCACATCACCCAGGCATCGCATTATGTGCCCAGCTCCTAGAATCGGGTCCCCCTCCAACCCGATATATCTGGTGCCCACTCCCCCCTCCCCACACAATACTCCCTCCCCCCTCCTCCCTCCTCTCCAGGTAAACACCAAACCATTGAGTGTGTCCATAATGCTGGTGCCCTCTCCCACCTCCCCTCCCTCTCTCCCTCCCCTCTCCTCCCCTTCCCTCAGGCAATCACCAAGTTATTGAGTGTGTCCATAGCTGAGCACTGTTTCTTGACACACGGTTTTGAGGGAATCTGGTCAGGGGTGGGCTGGGAGCAGAAGGGTTCAGTGGGAGGCACTGGGGGTTGGGGGTTGGGGAAGGAGGCTGTTGGGCGGGGCCGGGGGAGTCTCCGCACATTTTGTGAGGTTCCCAAAGGAAGCAGCTTTCCCTACAGTTGGGATCTCCAGAAGAGGTTTCAGGGAATTGTGAGGTAGGCTGGCAAGGCCCGTGAAAAACGTGGGTTAAGAGAAGGAGGCTTGTCACGACACTTTCTCACTCTTTTCAGCGTGGCTGCCTCTTTTTGACCCCAGATAGATCTACACATACCTCCAACACAGGGGCCACCCAATTTCCACAGTGGGTAAACTTCATATTCCAAGGTCATTCTGAAACCAGTCTTAGAAAGGTTTCTAAACAAGTAGATTTTTTGTTTTATTATTACAAAAGTAATACCTACTATTTGTAAAAATTGTCTCTCTCTCTCTCTCTCTCTCTCTCTCTCTCTCTCTCTCTCACACACACACACACACACACACACACATAGGGAGTGTTCTTTCCTCACATTGCCCACTTCTCTCCATGGTTAACTTTTCAATGATATGGTATTAGGGTGCTCCAAAGCAACCAAACCAATAGAAGATATACATGTATACATATTTAAAAAATATAATTACGAAGAGATTTATTGTGAGGAATTGGCTCATGGGATTATGGAAGGTGACGAGTCCCACGTTCTGCAGGTGAACAGGCAAGATGGAGGCCCAGGAGAGCCTATGGTGTGACTCAGATGAAGATGGCAGGTTCAAGACCCAGGAAGGGCTGATGTTGCCTTTCAAGACAAAAGGCAGGAACGAAGCCCATGTCCCAGTTTGGCGCGGGTCAGGCAGGGAGAATTCTCGTATTCAAGAGAGAGTCAGTGGGCGTTGGTGGTATAGTGGTGAGCATAGCTGCCTTCCAAGAGAGAGTCAGCCTTCTTGTTCTATTCAGAACTTCAACTGATTGGATGAGGCCCACCCACATTAGGGAGAGCAATCTGCTTTACCGATTCAAATGTTCCTCTCATCCACAAATATACTCACAGACATACCCAGAATAATTGATCAAATGTTTGGACACCCTGTGGCCCAGTCAAGTTGACACACACGATTAACCATGACAGGTTTCCTGTCAGGATGTTTCCTGCATGTATGCATAGATGCTACATCACATTTCACTATGTAGCTTGCTTTTTTCATTTTGCAGTGTCTTGTGGACATTGATCCAACCTATGCTATTCCCTGACAAGTTTTACCTCATGGAACTTCGCAGGAGTGGAGAATCCCAAAATATGGGTATGTCATATGTTATTGAATCATTCCCTGTGGTGGAAAAGTAGTTGCCATTTTTGTAGGTTTTCACACATAAGCTTTCAAGCAATTTTCACTGCTAATCTTGTGTTAGATCAAGACGTCTCACTTTTCAGTTGCAAAGTTTTCTAGGACTTCTCCTTCAAAATGTATATAATTGGCGTTACATTTAAAAATTATGAAAGTAGTAATACATGCAATTTAAAGTCTTGTGGGGCTAGAAGCAGCCACTCATGTTGTTCAGAGAAACCTCTCAGCATTTTAGCTGTTTCTTCTAGTATTGACATTTTAATTTCTAAATAATACACATAAATGGATATAGAATATTGTTATCAACTATTGACATTATTTAGTCACTATCATGTAGATGAGGTATACTCTTCTGATTAGTCTTCAACTTCTATTTGAATTCTCACTACGAATCTGTATCAGTTTTAGCTGTGTCAATATTGTTAACTGCTGAGCCAAGGAGTATAATCTGATTACATTTCCTTTCTTGCATAACTTTTGTTTCTTCTGAACTTCTTAATTGTTTTATTTAAACATCTGCTGCGTATTTTTTGAATCTACTGTATGAAGTCTGCCTTATCCAGAAAAAGCCTGACAACATAATTGACTTCACATGCAAATTGGTCATAGAGCCAGCATTTCACTTGAACTTTCTTTTTTTCTAGAATCACAGGGGTGAATCAAGTTTCTTGAAACCCGGGGTTACACAATTTTGGGGTGCTGTGTTTAGGAAAGAATATGAAAGTAGGAATACAAAATGAAGCATAAAGGTTGTTACTTAAGTTAGGAAAACATGGGAGATGCCCGGGATAGCTCAGTGGTTGAGTGCTTGCTTTGTGAGCACAGGTACGGGGTTCCATTCCCAGCCCTGGCCCGTGAAATCCCATAAGCTGAGCTGAGGCACAACTGGTAACCAGCAGGATGGCTTGGTGATGAAAGCTCTCACCTCCCATGTAGGAAGCCCCAGGCAGCCCCACGTCCACCTGTGTGGAATGAAACCAGGCCACATAATGATGTACAACTATGGGGACTGCTCTGGGCCCTTCCCCCTTCCCCTCTTTGTTTTTTTTAAAGATCTATTTTATTGTTTTTGACAGAGACAGAGAGAGACAGAGACAAAGAGAAGGGGGACGGCCCAAGCAGTCTCCATTGTTGTATGTCATCAGCTTTTGACACGGTTTCGTCCCACACGGGTGGGCGGGGCCACACAGGGTGGGAGCCAGGCTGGGGGCCTCTTTCATGGGAGGTACTTCCCCTCAAGCCAGGGCCGAACCAGAGGGTGAGAACCGAATTGGGGGCCTCCCGCATGGGAAGCACATCCCAGCTCAGCACATGGGTCCACAAGGCTGGATTTGATCTTTGGTCCCTGGGGCTGCAATGCGAGCGCTTGACTCGCTGAGCCATCCTGGCTTTCCCTTCTTCTCCTCTTAAACAATCAAATTAAAAATAAAACTAAAAACCTCACAAATTAAAAAAGTTGAAACTACCATAAACATCACAATATCCTTAAAAATAATGTAATATTTTAAATAACCGCCCAGTACACCTCTAAACTCCATTTTCCCTATACTTCTTTGCTGCACACTCATTGTTTACATATAACAAATGTTGTGTCTGTAGAGAGAAGAGAAAGGGAGTTGAGTATTTTCTCTAGCATGTCTCTGCTTTATTACTGGTGACACTTTTGTGTCACCTCCAATGAGTCTGCACAGTGGGTGGCAGAAGTACCCCTCAAAGCCATTCCTGGGCTGGTGGGTTAACCACAAGGATACACAACAGGACTGCAAACCATATATATATATATGTATATATATATATGTATATATACATATATATACATATATATATATACATATATATATATATTTTTTAAGATTTATTTATTGTTTTTGACAGAGAGAGAGATACAGAGACAGAGAGAAGGGGGAGGGAGATATTGATGACTCTCACTTAAGCCAACTTCTTAGTCAGATGAACAAATTAGGGAAGTGTGCAGAAGGGGGAATTGGAGCGGAAAGTGACAGTGGGCATGTTAACTGATGATTGTCATCAGAATAAGTTATGTTTTCATAACTTACAAAAACTTATGACCATGTAAAGATGTGACTAGAGCCTTCGGGAGAATTGGAAGGGGTCCTTGGGCTTACTGTCTACTTCTGTACCTTCCCCTCCCACCCCCTGCCCTGCAATAAGTCTTGTGTCCTTGGTCCCCAGAAGAGGCATCTCTAAGCCTGTGGCAAAGCAGTCATCTTGGGACTCATCCTGAGAAATTCCTGGACCTTTCTCTTTCTCCTGGGTTGAATCCTGGGTCCATGTCTTCTTTCTTGCTTTTGTCCCTTGTTTTGTTGAAGCATCTCCTCCTTTAGCTTCTTGGAAAAGTGTGTGGAAGAGGGACAGTCTTTGATAGATGGATCATTTGTGGAAATATAGAATTGTAGGTTGAAAATAACCTCCCTTCAATGTTTCATGGTTCTCCACGGTTTTTAGCTTTCCATGTGCCGTTGAGAGATCTGACACTACTCTAGGCCTAATCCTTTGTATGTGAACACTCCCTTCTCTTTGGGATGTTCCCTTAGCCCTGAAAATCCCCACTGATGTGCCTTGGTGGGAGCCAGGGCTGGGATTCAGTCCTCAGTGTCTGCGGCTGCAAAGTGAGCACTTAACCCACTGAGCCATCCTGACTTCCGCAGAACTTCTTTAAGATGAAAAAAAAAAAAAAGATAAAATATATAGATAACAAAAATGGCAAAAACTATATATCTGTCAACAATTACTTTAAATGTAAATAGATTAAATGCTCCAATCAAAAGACATAGGGCGGCTGAATGGGTAATAAAATAAAACCCTTACATATGCTGCCTAAAAGAGACTCACTTCAGATTGAAAATCACAGAGATTGAAAGTAAAGAGATGGAGAAAGCTATTTCATGAAAATGGAAACAAACAAAAACACTGGGGTAGCAAAACTTATACCAGACAAAATATACTTCAAAATAAAGGCTATAACAAGAGACAAAGCAGAACAAACAGAAGAGAAGAAAAAAAAAATTGGCAGTGTGAGGGGGGCTGCTGGAAAACTCTGCTGGAAATTACAACAAATAGAACAACTATAATTCAACAAAAGATTACCTACACAACATAAAACAGAGCTAAGTGATCCACTTGTTGCATCGAAGTACCTGCAGGCGGGCAAAGAGAGGCAAACTGAGGAGGAGGTAAGGGGAAGTGCAAAAATGGGAGCCACACATCCCTTCTTGGAGCTCTGTAGTTGCAGGAAGAAGGAGGAAGAAGACAGCGGGTGAGCATTGTGGGCCTCACCCGGTTCATGGAACAGAGAAAAGGAAGCCCAAAGGCTGGGGCTGGGAGACACCATAACCAGATGTCATTTTGGCCCCAGGAAGTGTAGACCAGGTGCCATGAAATGCCACAGATTCACTCCAATTCTGAGAGGAGCGGGACTGACAGGGGCAGTGGGAAGCCACAGCATGTCCTCTCTCTGGTTGGGAAAGAGAAGGAGAGAAAAGGCTGTGAGTGCACCTCTCTGGCCACAAATAGTCCTGCCTGAGGGGTCAGCATATAACACAACTGGCCCCACAACTCAGGGCGGAGACCTTAGGGCAAACCAAATACAGAAAAGAGTAAACCTGTACTGCACACCCTGCCCTCAGTGCCAGGCAGAAAACAAAGGCACTGGTTTCCCCCCCACCCCCACCTTTCCAGACCTCTGTTCCCTCACCTCTGCCTGGTATTATCAGTGAGCCCCAGAAGAAACTGTAGAAGTGAGTATCAGGTAAAGGAGCAGAATATCTATAAACAGAGAGGCAGCCAGAATGAGAAAATGAAGAAATCCGTCTCAAAAGAAAGAACAGCAGAAAAATCCCAGAAAACGAGATGGACACAAACAACCTATCAGGAAAAGAGCTCAAAACAATGGTTATAAGAATGCTCAAGGAACTTGGTGAAAATTTCAATAAAGAGATAGGAAGCATAAGTAAGGACATAGAAACCACAAAAAAAAGACCAGGCAGTGATAAAGATTACAATAACTGAAATGAAGAATGGAATAGAAGGAGTCACCAGATTAGATGAAGCAGAGGCACAAATCAGTGGTTCGAAAGAAAAGGTAACAGAGAATATCCAATCAGAACAACAAAAAGAAAACAGAATCCAAAGAAATGAGGATAGTTTAAGATTCCTCTGGGACAATATCAAGTGTAACAACATTTTTGTCTTAGGGGTACCAGAAGAAGCTGAGAAACAGCAAAGGATTGAGAATTTATTTGAAGAAATAACGACTGGAAATTATTCTAACCCAGTGAAGGAAATAGACATACAAACCCAGGAAGCATAGAGAGTCTCAAATAATATGAACCCAAACAGGCCCACCCTGAAACACACCATAATTAAAATGGCAAAAATCAATAACAAAGAGAGAATATTAAAACTAGCAAGAGAAAGGCAAATAGTAACTTATAAGGGAACACCCATATTGACTGACAGTGGATTTCTTAACAGAAATTTTGTAGGTCAGAAGAGACTGGCAGAAGATATTCAACCTATGTGGAGAAAGAGAGCTGATTCTGGGTGGTGAGCACATAATGCAATGCATAGACAATGTAATATAGAATTGTACACCTTGAGACTATGTAATTGTTACCAACCTATATCACCCAATAGATTTAACAATAAAAAAAGATATTCAATGTGATGAAAATCAAGGATCTACAACCAAGATCAGTATGTCCAGCAAGGCTATCATTCAAAATTGAAGAACAGATAAACAGCTTCCCAGACAAGAAAAAGCTAAAGGAGTTCATCACCACCAAACCAGCACTACAAGGAATGTTAGAGGGACTTCGTTAGGATGGAGACAAAAAGCAAAAATTAGGCAATAACTACACGTCTATCAACAGTTACTTTCAAGTTAAACAAATTAACAATTCCATTCAAAAGACGTGGGGGTACTGCACTGAGTGGAATATCAAACAGAAAGACGGGTACAAGTTGACTTCACTTATAGATGAAATCCAAAGAAGAAAATAAGTTAGCGAAATGAGAACAGATTCATAGATATAGGAAACATTTACATTTTTTTAATTGTTTTTGAGAGAGAGAGAGAGAGAGAGAGAGAGATACAGAGACAGAGATGGGTCTGCACGGGCCGGGGCCGGGACTGGATCCTGGGTCCCCAGCGCTGCAAAGTGAGCGCTTAACCCACTGAGCCATCCCGGCTTCCCCTAGAAAACATGTAGTATGTTGCCAGACAGCAAAAGTGTTGAGGGAGGGGGTGAAATAAGGGGAAATAATTGGGACGTTCAGTTTTGTTGTTACAAAGCGATAGTTATAAGGGTACGGGCTATAACGTGGGAATGCACTCAGTACCGTTGCAGTGACTGTTTGTGGTGTGAGATGGGGGCTGAAATTGGTGGGGTGATGGGAGAAGGGCTGGAGGAGTGGGTGAGGGAGGGGAGAAGTCAGCACATGCACACTCATTGTCACCGGGTAGTCATAGTGATGTAAAGTGCTGCGCAGGGCAATCAGGGACATTGTAAGAACTATGCATGGTGTCAGATGGGCACTAGTATCAGAATGAAGATTTTGTAAGTTAGATAATTGTCTCATCCCTATGCTGTACACCTGGATCAATATCATATTGCATGTCAAGTGTAATTGAAAAAGAGAGAGGCAAAGAAGAATCCAGTAATCTCATTTCTGTGTATTTATTCAAAAAAGCCCCAAACGCTTCTTCGAGGGGACATGTACCTCCACATGTTCATTGCAGCACTGTGTACAATGGCCAAGAGGTAGAGGCAGCCTGGGCGTACGTCGATGGAAGAATCAATAAGAAGAGGTGGCATGTGTGTACAATGGGGTACTGCTCAGCTGTGGAAGGGAGTGGGTTCTTGCCATCTGTTGTGGCATGGATGGGCCTGGAGGGTATTGTGCTGAGTGGAGTGACAGACAGAGAAAGACAGATGCAATGTGATCTCACTTATATATGGAACCTAAAGAACAAAATAAACAAACAACACAGAAACAAAATTATAGATACAGAAAACATTTTTTTTTTTAAGATTTATTTTTATTGTTTTTTGACAAGAGAGACAGAGACAGAGAGAAGGGGGAGGGCCCAGAGCAGTCTCCATAGTTGACAGCATTAGTTTTCCATATAGTTTCACTCCACAGGTGGGCGTGGGGCTGCACAGGGCAGGAACTGGGCCGGGAGCCTCCCACAGAGGCCCCGGCAAGAACTCAGCTGGGGGCACACCCCAGTTCAGCAGATGGGTCTACACGGGCTGGGGCCTGGATCCAATCCTTGGTCCCCAGGGCTGCAAAGCAAGCCCTTAACCCCATGAGCCATTTGGCTTTCCCATACATCTTAAATGATACAAATATCTAACTATTATATATTTGAAATGAGTACAAAATAATATGGGATATCAGCTGTAATTGAAAAAATTATAAATGGGCAGAAAAGGTGAAGGGAATAAGATGTCTAAATTTCTAGGTATAAAACAAATAAGTCATGGGGATATAATATATAGCATGGAGAATATAGCAATAATATTATGATAACATGGTACAGCATCAGATGGTTTCATTTATCAGGTGTGTATCTTGGGCAGGTCAAGCAATGGCTCTGAACCTCAGTTCCTCATCCAAATGGTCTCCTCTGGTTCTTGTGGAAATTGAATAGTTAATGGATGGCAAGTATTGGCAGTATCTCCATCACAGATGTGATAGACAATAAAAGTTTGTTCTTGTCCCTAGCTCCTCCAGTCTCATTCTGGCCAGGAATCCAACTCGCTGTTACTCTCTTCCCTCCTTCTGAGTAGAGTGTGGAGTGCTAGGCCAGTTCTGGAGCTTGATGGCTCAGATCCCAGAAGAAGCTCAGATACAGGCTACTCGCATCACGATTGAGCAAGAGCAGAGAAAAGACGCCTCTGGGCCTGGGTGTGCAATGTTGGGAGATACCAACAATTCTGGGAAATACAGATGCAGGAAATGAAAAAGGATGTGGGGCAAATGGCAAACAACAGATTGCACCCCTGATCCTTTCTGAGAGAACCCCTACCCCAAATGATCAAAATGAGGAAGTCAGGGAAGCTCCAAATACGCAGAAAGGGAGGAGACACATCTGGTGATCAAGTTTGACCCCATGTAGAGCTAAACCAATCACGCCATCTCTTCCTGTGTTCTGATGATTATTTATAGACTGAAGTGGAGGAAACCACAGATCCCATATTATAGACCAGGGTTTTCAGACACAAGGACCAGCAGGACTCTGGTCACTTATGTGATTCCTCCTTCGGCCACCTCTATCCATCCCACGTGCCAGGATTTCATTTTGTCCAGCTCTGCTCGTCGCTTCACAACGAACCCAAGAATCACAGCCTTCAGAATCTGTGCAGGTAACTGGGCTGGGGGTGCAGGTGAGACCAAGGGGACAGGGAGGGAGTTGGAGAAAGCAGAGAGAGGGGACTGTGGGACGCAGGTGGAACTGCAAGGGAAGAGACACAAGGGAGCAGCTTGGAGATTTAAGGACCACATAGAGATTTTATTCTATTCCCTTCACTGGATTTGGGTTGAAGTAGGGCAACCAACCCTCAGTCCCAAACTGAGACTGAAACTCAGCCCTATCTCCAGCCCAATTCCAGCCCTAACTTCAGCTCCCAGCCCAGCCACAGCCCTAACCCCAATACTAACCCCAGCTTCCCCTTTAACCGCCAACCACAGCTTCAAACCCAAAGTCCACTTGAACCTTAACATCAGCTCCCACCCGAAGCTGAAACTCAACTCTCTCCTATTTCCAATTTCAGCTCCAAGCTTAGGCCCCCCTCATCCATGCCATCAACACGAGCACTGACCCCAGTCCTAGCAGGAGACGCACCCTCAATTTTGGCTCCAGTGTTAGGCCCAGTCCTAGCCATACATTTAACTTCATCTTTACCTCCACCTACAATCCCACCCAAAGCCCAGCCCTGACCCCACTTGCAACCTCAGCTGCAAACCCAGGCCCATTCCCCTTTCCAGCTCTAACCCCATGCTCATGCTCAACCCAAACCTCAACTCTTCCTTCAGCTCCAGCCCTGACCTCAGCTCCAACCTAGTCTCCGCCTCCCTGTGCTGGATCGGTGCTTGGTGCTCGGTGCTCGCCCTGCCTTCTCTTCAGCTCTGACAGCCTCTCTGTTGGCCTGGCATGCCAACGTATGCAAAATTCCAGGAATTGGAGGGTGAGAAGATGAATCAGGAGTTTAGAAATGGTAAGAAAAGAAGGCAAAATAGTGTTTCCTAGAATACTCTCTTCATACGTCTAGAAGGATTCCTGCTGTCATGTCATGTACACATCTCTACGCTGTGCACCAGTGGGGTCCCCCACTCCCAGGGGGTCAGGCCCCAGGCCCTGGGAGCTCCAGTATGAAGAGTCAAGGTCCTCAGAAAGGCAGGGACCGGGAGGACCACAGCGGGCTGGCGCCCTGTACTCAGGGGAGCACATGAGTGTTTGCGCTAATCGGGGAGTGAATGGCTGTGCTTGGCAGGGAAGTAGTTGCTGACCTGACAGGAGAGGAGCGGGATCCTGCTGAGGACCCATGGACCCCGTTCCCTCCATGTCTCCTGCTCCTGCCCCAGTCCTGATGCTGGGACCTCACATGCTGTCATTGTCCCTCGTCTGTGTGTCCCCAGGAGGGTGAGGGGCCCATGTGATGGAGCACTTGTGCTGGTTCATGAGGGGTCAGAGACCTGGGCACCCCCCGCCCCATGGTTCTTGTCCAGCCTCGGCCCCGCTTCCCCTGCCCCAGCCCCCACCCTGACAGGTCCCTGGGGCCCTGTCGTCCTTCCCTGCAGGGCCATCGGCCTTCCTGCGGCATCTCTGCTCCGGAGCCCGCCCCCTCCTGTTCTTGCTGGGCCTCAGCTTCTTCCTGCTGGTGGGCATCTGCGTGGTCGCATCCCAAAGTGAGGCTCACAGCGTGGGCAGGGTTGCGGGCAATAGTGGGCTACATGGAAGTGTGCATGGAGGGGGGTCATGGTGGATGGGAGGGCTGCTGCCTCTGTCATGTACGCATGGCTAATGGAGTCAAATGACCTACCCTCTCGAAGCCTTAGTCTCCTCATCTGGGATCTGGGATGACAATAGTGCCTGTCCCTTGGGTTGGGTGGCAGTGAGGACCCAGTGAGACAATGCATGACCCATGCCCTGCTCAGTGTGGGCACAGAGAGGGCCTGATGAATCTCAGCACTGATGATCCCATGCACTTGCCCAGATTCCAAGTTTCAGAAGGACCTGCTGACCCTGAAAACAAAGATCAGCCACGTGACTTCCAACACCACGGCGGAGGTGCAGTCCCTGCATGCCCAGGGTGAGCCCGGCTGCAAGGGGCTTCTGCACTGGGATGGGTCATGGGGGGCGGGGCAGTTCCCCAGCACTGAGTCCTGTGTCCTTCAGATGGCAGCTTGCAAGAAACCGTCACATCTCTGACAGCCAAGGTGGAAAGCCAGGAGCAGGAGCTGCAAGCAGGTGACAGATCCTCCGGGAGTGTGTGTGCAGGGAGGTGGGGGTGGTTCTCGGGACGGGGGATGGGGGAGGACTGCCTTGGGTGCTGAGTGCCCTCCCCTGCAGCCCGCAGTTTAAACAACACGGTGATTTCTCTGGAGAGTCAGCTGAGGAAAGAGCTACAGAAACTCCAAGAAGGTCAGGCCCTTTACCCCTCCCCCTGGGCACGATGTGGGGAGAAGCCATGGAGGGTCCTGGGCTGGGCCCCTGCACTGTCCTCACTGCCCAGCGGTGTGTGTCTCAGATAATTCTCAAATGCTCACGCGAGCCCAGCAGCTGACCAAAGACCTGAGAACCTTGAACTGCGAGCTGGCTGCTCTCAAGAGCAATGGTGAGAGCTGTGCAGGGGAGGGCCTGAACCCCTTTCCCGCCCACCTGCCGCTGAGCAGCGTCTCACCCCCCACCCCCTTGCCCCTCAGGCACTAAGGCCTGCTGCCCTGCTAACTGGCTGGAGCATGAAGACAGCTGCTACTGGTTCTCTCAGACTGAGAAGCCCTGGTCTGAGGCTGAGAAGGACTGTCAGCTGCAGAATGCGCACCTGGTTGTGGTCGGCTCCTTGGAGGAGCAGGTGAGGACTGGGAGGGCTTTTCTGGGAGGCCGCTGGTCTACGGAGGTCACCACCCTCTTCTTCTCTCCCTAGAAATTCATTGAGAAATACAGACCCTCTGTGAACACGTGGATGGGCCTCACTGACCACAATGGACCCTGGAGATGGGTGGACGGAACAGACTACGAGACGGGCTTCCAGTGAGTGTGTGCATGCTGCACTCTGCCCCTGAGGCCGGGCTGGGCAGTCCCAGCTGGGTGTGTCCCCAGGGTGAGCAGGGCCCCTGGGGCTCAACTGAGGGCCTGGCCTCCTGGCGCCCACATCTGTCTGGTCTTCTTAGGTACTGGAGACCAGAGCAGCCAGATAACTGGTATGGACACGGGCTCGGGGGAGGTGAGGACTGTGCCCACCTCGGATATGACGGCCGCTGGAACGATAACGCCTGCCAGAGGTCCTACCGCTGGGTCTGCGAGACAGAGCTGGGCAAGGCCAGCTAGGAGCCTCCTCTGCCTACTTCATTCCCTCAGTGACTTCATTGGCTGAAGGGAGCCTCCTATCTGGAGGCCTCCTGTACCTACGCTGAGATCTTCGTCCAGGATTTTAAGGGAAGGTGAAAGGATGGTGTGTGAGGAATGGAGAGTGATGTTTGGAGGGGTGGGGATATGGAAACCCAGGCCACTCTCTGCAGTTTACAGGTTATTATTGTCAGCTTTCTTCTTTTTTTCTTTTTTTTTGGAGTAAAAAGGAGAGAAATCTACTAAGCATTCTGAGTTGTCTGGTTACTGGGGACTAGGAGTGGGGAGTGGGCCGTGGCACTAGGGGGCCTTGGGCAGGCAGTGGGGATATTGGGAGAACTTCATTGGCCAGATGGCAGCATGTATTATTTATAGGCCTGCGATTTAAGGCAAGTTACTCTGCTTTCTGAGTTTCAGCTAGAAAATAGTGTTACTGGGACCATTCTACCTCCAGGAACTCCCTAGGAACAGAATCCCCCAATGTGTTGAGTGCTTCAAAAGTTTTGCATGAAACTCCTTGGTGTCTGTTGCATGCATTATGGTGAACAGAAGCAGTGCCCACAGGTAGCAAATAAAATTAACCAAAGCTGAGCTTCAACCAAAAGCACCAAACACATGATGAGGAAAACTCGTTCCATGGAAGGGAAGGCCCCAGATACATAGAATCCACAACCCAGGATGGGAGTGAACAGGACAAAGTCATCACAACTTTACAGACACTTTTTTTTGTTTTGTTTAAAGATATACTCCATTGTTTTTGACAAAGACAGAGAGAGACAGAGAGAAGGGGGAGGGCCTAGAGCCGTCTCCATAGATGTACCTCATCAGTTTTTGATGTGGTTTCAGTCCACATCAGCCCTGCTGTGCAGGGCCAGAACTGGGCTGGGTGCCTCCCGCATGGGAGGCATACCCCCTTGAGCCAGGGGCCAAACTGAGGGGCAAGAATCAAACTGGGGGCCTCCTGCATGGGAAGCATGTCTCAGTTCAGCATATGGGTCCACATGGGCTGGGACCGGGATTCGATTCTCCGACCCTGGGGCTGCAAAGTGAGTGTTTAACCCACTGAGCCATCCCGGCTTCCTCATCAAACCATTTTTTAAAAGTAGAAAGAATATGCTTTAAAATAACAATGAAAAGTATAGTGTTATTGATACATTACCCAGTAACATAATCACCTATTATCATTATCAAGTATTACGAGATCTGGGGAAGCCGGGATGGCTCAGTGGGTTAAGCGCTCGCTTTGCAGCCCTGGGGACCCAGGATCAAATCCCTGCCCTGCCCTGTGCAAACCCATTTGCTGAACTGGGACGTGCTTCCCATGTGGGATGCCTCCAGTTTGGTTGTCTGTGTCAAAAACAATAAAATAAATCTTTAAGAAAAAAGTATTTCAAGGTCTAACAATTAAGTTTGCGAACTTGCCACCATGTACTTATGTTGGCAGCACTGTACACACAACTCTGTAAGGTTTCATAACCGTGGCATATCAGTGTCTGACAGTTGTGTTCATATAGATGTGTGGTAGTGTCTTGCTGAGTGGCATTCATTATTGTTGGTGCATGTTTTTGTGAGCTGTCGGGTGAATGTCAGCGCTTGAATTAGAGCAACAAACAAACATTAAATTTGTTTAACTTGGCAAAAGTGGAAGTGAAATCAGGAACATGTTAATCCAAGTTTATGGGGATAATGCCATGAAGGAAACGGCAGTGTACAAATGGATTAAAGGTTTTTCTGAGGGGAGAGAAAGCGTCACTGATGAAGAGAGATCAGGGTGGCCAGTAACGAGCAAAACTGATGAAAACATTGCAAAAATTCATACAATTGTGTGTCAAAACCATCGGCTGACTATGTAAAGCACAGCAGACCAAGTAGACATTGACAGAGAAACAAGGAAAATCTTCACTGAAAAAATATTTTTTTAAAGATTTATTTTATTGTTTTTGACAGAGACAGAGACAGAGACAGAGAGAAGGCGGAGTTGCCCAGAGCAGTCTCCATAGTTGTACGTCAGCAGTTTTCGACATGGTTTCCTTCTACACATCTGGGTGAGGGCTGCGCAGGGCGGGAACTGGGCAACCCCCAGCCCCTGGGAGCTCCAGTGTGAAGAGGAGTCAAGGTCCTCAGAAAGGCAGGGACCGGGAGGACCACAGCAGACTGGCGACCTGTACTCAGGGGAGCTCATGAGTGTTTGCACCCCACCGGTGCACACGGTAGAGATGTGTACATGACATGACAGCAGGAATCCTTCTAGACGTACAAAGAGAGTATTCTAGGAAACTATTCCTCCTTCTTTTCTTACCATTTCTAAACTCCTGATTCATCTTCTCGCTCTCTGGGGAAGCCAGGATGGCTCAGTGGGTTAAGTGCTCACTTTGCAGTGCCGGGGACCCAGGATCAAATCCCGGCCCCGGCCCATGTGGACCCATATGCTGAACTGGGGAGTGCCCCCAGTTCAGTTCTCTTTCTGTCTCTGTATCTCTCTCTCTCTCTCTCTCTCTGTCAAAAATAAATAATAAAAACATCTTCTCGCTCTCCAAGTCCTGGAAGTTTGCATACACTGGCATGCCAGGCCAACGGGGAGGCTGTCAG
>PVKE010034504.1:0-17358 GCA_004027555.1 Craseonycteris thonglongyai
GACCCAGACCCAGTTCCTGCCCTGTGCAGCCCTGCGCCCACCTGTGGAATGAAACTATGTGGAAAAACCAATGATGTGCAACTATGGAGACTGTTCTGGGCCCTCCCCCTTCTCTCTGTCTCTGACTGTATCTCTCTCTCTCTCTCTCTCTCTCTCTGTCAAAAGCAATAAATAAGTCTTAAAAAAAAAAATTTTTTAAAAGCCAGACCCCATTGTTTTGTTTCACATTATCCTAAAAATCCAGTTTAATGCCAGATCCAGAATACAAAAAAAAAGCATTCCAATTACTTAAAATAGTCAATGGTCTATTTTTGTCCTTTAGAGCAGAAAATTTCAGGAAAAAAAACCAAAACAACAAACAGCCTAATTAAGAAAAATGAGGTCAGGTGTTTTTTTTGTTTAATATACAAATAAATTTTTAGAGAATCAGTTTTCAAAAGCTAAGCCTGGTGGGAAGTCCTTTATAAAGAACACATGCAAACCCCAAGGGAAGAAAAGCATCTTTTTATCAACCCTAGTATGTGTGTATGTATATTTGAAATTAATATACTCTGGTAGAAGAGAAATAAAGGCAGGGGCCCTAGTCCTATTAGATGTTAAAACTTTTATAAGGACTCTATAAATAAAATAGTGTGCTACCCATACATGAATAGACACAGAGACCAATGGAATAACCAGAAAAAAAGGAAGGTGTATATGATAAAACTGGCATCTCAAATCTGTGGGGGACAGACAGACTTACAAATAAATTATTTTAAGACTTTATAAATAATTTTAAATAAATCATGGTAGTTGTTTGAAAAATAAAATATCGCATCTATAGTTTATACATAAACCAGGATACATTCCAAATGTATTAAAGAGCTATATGTAAAGCAACAAACAAATAAAACCATACAAATACCTATCTGGTACTAAGGGCAGGAACCTAACTATGACTCAAAATCTAGAAGTAATAAAAAACAAACAAACAAACAAAACACCACACCAGTAAAGTTGACTACTTAAAATAAAAAACTTTCCAGGGTCAAGAAAAACAAAGCAAGGTTAAAACACAAATGATCAACTGGAGGGAAAATATGTAATCTATAACACAGATGTTAGGATTATATCTCTAATATATATTTTTCTAAATAATGAGGAAAAAACCAATAATCCATTAGAAAAATGGGCAAAAGATATGAACATATAATTTACAAAAAAGTAAATATAAATATTTATAGTAGTCTTTAAGCCTATGAACAGAGATGCTCTATCTCACTAGTAATAAGAGAAATGAAAATAACCATTTTCATACCAAAAATTCAAAAGTTTGGTAACAATAACAAAAGTTTGGCAACATAATTTCTTAATAATGTTATTGAGACCAGGCACTCTGCTACACTGCATTGGTGGCAATGAAAAAATTATATAATCCTTTTGGAGGATAATTTGACAATATCTAGCAATATTACATAGAACTGACTATCTATATAAGGTTTTTCATTACAGTGTTATTTGTAATGGTAAAAGATTGGAAATAACCCAAATGTCCATCTATGAACAAACAAGTACACAAAGTGTTACAGACAACAATTGGGTTCTATGTAGCTACCAAAAGAAAGTGATTTTAATAGGGAAGAAGTTATAGGACATTCAATTAAGAAAAAGAAAAAAGAGCAAGAAATGAAAGAAAAAGTGAGAGACATAGTTTCATGTAACAAGTGAATGTTTGTATAACAAATATAAATCCTGGGATCTCAGGATGGCTCAGCAGGTTGAGTACTTGTCTTACAACTCTGAGGTCTGGGGATTGAATTCCGGCCGCAGCCCGTGCAAACCCATATGCTGAACTTTGGTACAACTGGTAACTGCCAGGATGGCATGATGGCAAAGGTTCTTACCTCCCATATGGGAGGTCCCTGGTTGGGTTTGTGCCTCATGTGGCCCCACATCCACCTGTGTGGAACAAAACTATGCCACAACTATTGATGTACAACTATGGAGACCGCTCTGGCCCTTCCCCCCTTCTCTTTCTCGCTCTCACACACTTTCTCTTCAACAATAAAATAAATATAAAAAAATATATATATATATAAATACTTACTAAAGTTTTAAAAAATGGCTATAGGTAGGATGGAACCACTTATCCCAGTTTCCTTGAGCCAATTCAGGTCAATTCTGGTTCAGGTTTATCCTACTGTCCAGGTTTCACTCTCAAAAGTGTCCTAGTTTGTTCAGTAAATTATATGGCCACCTTATCAATAGTTGAGGGAGGGAATAGAGTGGAGGTGACAGGTATGGAAACGAACCATCTGTTTTATCACTGTTACATACATTTGGCTTTCTAATTATGTAAATATTTTACATAATCAAAACACTAAAATAAATGAAAAAGGAAATTAATTGTTAAAAACTGAAAACAAAACGAGCACATAAGAACCTAATTTTACATCAAGTTGTTCACATAACCACTCACAGAAAATTACTCCAACTAAATTTGGAAGAAAGTATTTGGGCTTACATCTTCAGTATATATTTAAGGACAAAGAAGTCTTAACTGTCTTTTAATAGTCTAATGTATCATAAATAAAACATATAAATACTTTCATTAATGTTGTTAGGAACCAAAAATTTTAGCATAAGAGTTACAGATATAAAATCAAAAGAAGTAAAAGAGCCAGAAAACTTAAATTTGAACTGACAATATTCGTACAAACTCAACAGTTTTCCCCCCGTAGCTATTAGCTCTGCACACTAAAAAAAGCTAGGAGAAAAGTAGCAGCAACAAGTATCCCTAAAGCTGAGATTGTGGCCTTAAGTACCATTTTCTTCTAAATGTAACCAAAGCTACCTGGAGAAATGGCTAATTCCAGATAAGAGGCAGAAAATGTAAGATGAGCCTGGTACAGCCTGTCTGAAGCTAACAAATATGGCAGATGTCCTATAAAGACACAAAATCCAAGTTGAAAAGGCTCCTATTAACCAAAGATGGGACAATTTGAGCAAAAAGAATAATGACAGCAAATGATTAAAACACTAAATATATTTTTAAAAGCCATGAGTTCACAATGATATCATAGTTAAAAAAGAACACACACACACACACGACATGCACACCAAAATAGGCCCTACCAAAAAGCAAAGCAAAATGTACTGAGCCCTACTGAAATTTGCTAGGGCATGAAATCAATACTCTGAAGATAGATAGAGAAAGAAGTAAGTATTTATCTAACATTTCATTTATTTATCTATGATTTCAGGGTAACCAAAGGGCACTAGTAAATGTGGGAAAGTTCTTCTATACAGAACAATTCCAGGTAATAAATACAGAAGGAATGCTAATAATAGAAAATCATTATTTAATAAAATTGAGAATTGCAATGGGTCATCAATGAAGGGTGAAGCCACTCGGTAAAAAAATTGGTGGGGAGCTTACCACCAAGGGACCAGACTTTCAACATCTGAACCCACCAATCAATATTAGCATCGTTAAAAGCAGGGCTACTAGTTATTATTAATGTGTATACTGTACCACTGTACCCCACTGTCCCCAAACTGAATCTGAATCTGATCAACCTTTTGCTCTAAGTTCCAGTTTATAGGAAATAGAGAGCATAGGGTAACTTAAATAACTAAAGGAAGCAATCAGCCAAATACAGAATTGTGGTACATTTTTCATCACAACTCACTAGTTTTTTCAACATGTCAAGGAATTCTGAGGGGAGGAGGAATTGTTTTCTATTAAAAGAACTTAAGAAACTAACAACCAAATACAGTAAGTGTACTTTGTGGGACCTTGATTTGGCTAAACTATCAACAATATTTAGTCAATTAGGGTAACCTGAATACAGACTGGGTATTAGATGTTAAGGAAGTACTGTTAATTATTTTAGGTGTGGTAATGACAATGTATTATGTAAGACAATTTACCTTTTTTTGAGGTTCATAACTAAGGTACTTTGGAGGTGTAGTAAAATTATTTATTTTGTAATACTGGTCCAACAAAGGAAGGCTAGACAAATAGGTGAACAGGTGGTACGAGTATGGCTATTGAAGGTGAGAAGTAGGTTCACAGCAGTTCACTGAACTCACTATTTTTGTGTATATTTGGAAATGTAAAAACAAAACAAACTGTAAAGAAAAAAAGAATAAACAAATAAACAACAACAAAAACCTGTGAGCAAAGATCTAAGTTCCCAAAACCCCGTGATTGAGAAATACATATATTGTACAGCAAGGATGAAAATGAGCTGTAGCAATGGTCATTCCTGTCTTAAGAGAAAATTAAAAAAGAGAAACGAATTCTCTTATATAACAGAAATGGAAGAGAAAACTTGCTAGACAAAATATGTGCTAAAAGTTCACAGAATGAGACAGGAAGAGAAGGCTGTACTCTAATTTGGAGGTCTGTGTCCCACCCATGAAAAGTACGGGGAGTGTTTCAACTTAGAAGGGAGGAGTAGCCACAGGTTTACAAAGGACATCAAGAAAGCCTGATGTGGAAGAGAACTGCCTACAAGAAAAAGAGTGTTGCTGTACAAAAAAGAACTGTTATATGTAAATTTTACTCTGGAAAATAGAAAAAGTTTTCTATTTTTAACTTCCATTTTAACTAAATTTAAAATGGAAAGTAAAGTCACATTATGGACTCACTTGAAATTTAAAACTGATATTAAATTCCTAAAGGTGATTTTTCTTTTTAATGGAAACTAGCCCAGAAGAACACAAAGTTGCTTCTAAAATTATAGAGGTATGAGCATGTATATAATTATTCTTTCTCAGTAGAATTACACACCTTCTCTCCTAGAAGAAGCCAAATGGCAATGTGACCATTGTGTGATGGTTAAAACACACACACACACACACACACATGTTCACTCACACATTTATATACATACGTACATATTCATACATTATTTTAGGCAATGCTTGGCATACATGCTTAAATTAATTGCTTATATATGTATATTAGGAGTTATTATGCTTTTTTAAAATTTCCACTATACATATTAAATTACTTATATTTAATGCTGTAAAATAATTCAAAGCTTTATTTCAGCTGATATAATAAAAAATATATAGCCATCATGGGCATAGAATAAACTTCATCTTGGGAGTATAATGCATTAAGAATGCATTTATTTGACAGTAATAAAACACTGGAGTACCTTCTATGTACCAGATACTATACTAGCTGTTAGAGATACCAAGATGAATCTAAGGTGAAAAAGGAAAATACACTTCTGTCCTGGTTCATTCAGAATTCACTACAAAACAATAAGGAAAACAAGAAACTGAAACCCTAACTCCACCTTGGAAGAACCTAAGAGCTAAATATAAAAGACTAAGTGGTCATCCTCCCAGGAAGATGTAACCACAGAACTCTGGAAAAACTCAGGAGCTGGAGACACCAGGTACTACAGAAGAAAGCTTAATTTTGAGGGTTATACCTCTAGGTCCCTGTCTCTCTTCTCCCACAACTATTATATGAGAAAAGACGGCTATTCTCTAGAGAAATTAAACCAAAGAGGCCCTGGACTGGGAACACCAAATATTGTAGAGGGTAGAATTGAAGATGGAAAGAAACAAGGAAAGTAAATGACAGTATTTTTACTGAATACTCAACTTCACCCCTCAGTATCACAGAATATTTGCAGCCAGCTGTATTACCCAACATCCACCCCAGGCGAGAAACTCAAAGATCCTCCTCAGAAAAAGCTGTACAACCCCAAAGAAAAAGAGCTATAGAAACTGAGATAGAGAACTTCACTTCAGTGAAAAAGTCAGTTCATCTTCCAGTCATCTGAGAGTAAAGCAAACCAGATTCCATGTTCTGCCTACAATCATGGGGCTTCAGATCAGCATTAGAGAAACTACCTTTTACATACGAATAGATGGCCCAGGATCACCAGATATTTGAAGAAATGGGAACAGTGCAAAAAGTATCTTAGAAGGTAAAACTTCAACAACAAATCAAACTCTATAATTAACAGTTCAAGGAAGATAAGAAAAATATCTATAAAACAAGAACAGTATGTTCCCCCAAAAGAAGTCAGAGAAGGGGTCTTAGAAATTAAAAATGAAAAGCAGGGATGATAGGATGGCTCAGTGGGTTGAGCTCTCACTTTGCAGGTCCGAGGATCAAGTCCCTGTCCCTGTCCTGGCCCATGTGGACTCTTATGCTGAACTGTAGTGTGCTTTCCACGTGAGTGGGGGCCCCCAGTTCACTTCCTGCCACGGCGAGCTTCCATGTAGGAGGCACCTGGTTCAGGCCCTGGCTTATGGGGGCATAACTCCCATGCGGGAGGCCCTGGCCGTTTCCCCCGCTGCCTGGCTCCACATCTACTTGTGTGGAGTGAAACTATGTTGAAAAACTAATGATGTACAACTGTTCTGGGCCCTCCCCCTTCTCTCTCTGTCTCTCTGTCTGTCAAAATAAAATAAAATAAAAATCTTAACCCCCCCAAAAAACAAAAACAAATTTAAACATTAATAAAAAGCCTAGAAGATTAGGAACTCTCTCAAGAAGGACTCTCTAATAAAAAAAAGACGGATAACAGGACTATTCATTAATAAATTAGGGTTTACACTGTTATGCCATGAGCTAGTATATAATACTAATTTATTCAACGGATTGTTAAAGTAATTACTGATTTAACTACAAGTAGTGATAACATTATATTGGAAAGGTTAAAGATAAGAAAGCTAGGAGAAGCCAGGATGGCTCAGTGGGTTAAACGCTTGCTTTACAGCCCTGAGGACAAAGGATTGAATCCCAGCCCTGGCTCATGTGGAAATATGTGCTGAACTGGGGTATGCTTCCCAAGCCGGAAGCCCCCAGTTTGTTTGCCACCCCCCCAACCCCCGTGTACAACCTGAGGGGGTGTGCCTCCCATGTGGGAGGCCCCCAGCCCAGTTCCAGCCCTGGGCACCCCCCCATCCACCTGTGTGAAAGGAAACCATGTTGAAAACTGATGTACAACTATGGAGTCTGCTCTGGGCCCTCCCCCTTCTCTCTGTCTGTCAAAAACAATAAAATAAATCTTAAAAAAAAAAAGATAAGAGAGCTAAATCTGCCCCAATAAGATGTCAACAGATAATTTCTAAAATCAAAGAATCAAGAGAATATAGAGATAGTAATTAGAATTATGTTAGTAATACAATACTGAAGAGATGAAAGTGTGCATCTCTGGCACAAAATCAAAGGACTGAGAAGAAGCATAACACAGGACTGTTTTGGCACTATGTGAACTTATCTAAAGTATGTGCATATATCCCACTTTGATAAAAATAGAGATTATTTTTAAAATATCAGTATGACACCAGACCTTTTTTTTTATTATTGTTAAATTTATTGGGGTGACATTGGTTGGCAAAAATTACATAGGTTCCAGGTGCACAATTCTACATTACATTGTCCATGCATTGTATTATGTGCTCACCACATATTTGATGCCCTCTCCCTACTTCCCTACCAACCCCACTCTCCCACCTACCTTTCACTTTATCCTTAGCTAACCATTAAACTATTGAGTGTGATCAGACCTTTTGTTAAAGAGTTTATGCTCTACTGGAAGAGATATACAAAACAACATGTAATGCATGATCTAACAGAAGCAAACAATCTGAATAGCACAGAGCAAGTGTCCCATCCCCCACCCACAGACTGAAAGCAGGTTTGTGGCCTGTTAGGAACCAGGGTGCATAGCAGGTGAGCAGCAGAGCAAGACAGCTAAGCTTCAAATGTACTTACATCCCCTCTCCTTCACTCACATTACCGTATTACCGCCTGAGCTCCACCTCTTTTCAGATCAGCGGTGGCCTTAGATTCTCATAGGAGTGTGAACCCTATTGTGAACTGTGCATGTGAGGGATCAAGGTTGCATGCTCCTGAGGAGAATATAATGTCTGATGATCTGAGGTGGAGCTGAGGCAATGATGCTAGCAATGGGAAGCAGCTGCAAATATAGATTAACATTAGCAGAGAGGTTTGAGTACATAGAGGCCATAATAAATCAATTGCTTGCAGACTCATATCATAACCCTATCAGTGAGTAGCAAGTGATAATCATAAAGCCTGCATCTAGTGGCAGGCTTTATAGTGGCAAGTGAGTTGATGTACTTCGATTGTACAGCTACACCTGTTAGCAGGCTTTAGGTCAGAATCCGACACTTATTTTAGTCCCTGTGTGGCCCACCAAGTAGTTCACTTACCACTTCCATCCACGCCTCTTTCCCACACTGTGAACTTGTCTCAGTCACAGTTTTGGTAAACCCACAAGCTAATCCTAGCCAAAATGAGTAAAAAACAAAAGTTATAAGAGAGCTTCTTTAAAAGGGGGGAACCCAATGAGACAGCAGAAGACTCTAAGATTGTCAACAAAAAGAAAGCTGCAGTTAAAAGAAAATGCCAAGAGTCTTACTTAAATTATGGGTTCATTGCAATAGGTGATTCACATTTTCCAAGCCCGCTTTGTATATGTGCTGATCGTCTATCTAACAAAGCCATGAAACCTTCAAAACTGCTTTGCCACATGGAGACCAAGCATTCTGCATTAAAAGACAAGCCTTTGGAGTTTTTCAAAAGAAAAAAATGTGAACAGCAACAGAAGCAATTGTTGAATGACATCACTTCATCAAATGATTCTGCACTGAGAGAATCATTCTTAGTGGCTAACCGCATTGCTAAAGCTAAGAGGCCCTTCACTATTGATGAAGATCCTGCCTATTGCTGAGGACACCTGTAGTGAACTTTTACGAAAGGATGCAGTTCAAAAGGTGGCATGTGTTCAGCTAGCACATAACTAGATGAACTGATGAAACAGCAGTGGATATTGAGGTACAATTGTTAGGATTAATAAGTCACCATGGTACACAATCCAGGTTGACAAGTCTACTGATGTTGACAACAAGGCAACAACGCTTGTTTTTTGCGCAATATATTTTTCAGTAGGATGTGCCAAGACTAAACAGCTTTCTGGTTTCACTACTCAGGTCAAGGAGGTCACTTCTGAATATGAGTCTATGCACTATGTCATCCATAGAGAAATGCTGGCTAGTGTTTTGCAGGATGTGATTAAAATTATCAACCACATTAAAGTACATACCCTTAACTCTTATCTGTCCACGCAGCTCTGTGAGAAGATGGATGCAGAGCACACACGTCTTCTTTTATACACTAAAGTAAGACAGTTTTCTAAAGGTAGATCATTGGCCAGAGTTTTCGAGTTACAAGAGCAGCTCCAGAGATTTCTTTTAGAAAAACAGTCACCACTGGCAGCACATTTCAGTGACAAAGAATGGGTCACAAAACTTGCTTACTTGTGTGACATGTTCATCCTGCTCAACCAACTCATTCTGGCACTTCAAGGGAAACCAACAACTGTGTTCAAGCTGGCAGATAAAGTGGCTTCATTTAAAACCAAACTGGAATTATGGGGGTGACAAGTGAGCTGTGGGGTGGGATATCTGACATGTCTCAAACATTAGCAGAGGTTTGAAAGAGACTGAGCCAGGGCCTTCTTTCCCCCAGGTGGTACATGATCACCAATCTCAACTTTCAAAAGAGTTTGAGCATTACTCCACAACCACAAAAGACCCCCAAACTGGGAAGGAATGATCTGCAACACATTTATGATAAGCCAGGTGAATCGACTTTGTCAGTGCTAGAAGATCAATGCTGGAGATTGAAAATGATGGTGGACTTAAAAGTATGAAAGCTGTCCAGAAAAAAATCCAGCCATTGTCAATATAATAAGAATGGTTACATGGCTGGGTACTTTCTGGTCAGGCCTTGTATGTTTTAGACAACTTTAAATCTCTATACGTTCTGGATTAAAGTCAAGGCAGAATATCCTGAGATTGCCAGAAAAGCACTAAAAAGACTGCTTCCATTTCCAACACCCTATCTTTGTGAAGCAGGTTTTCTGCGGTGACAGCAACCAAAACCAAATTACAGAGAAGGCTGGACATAAGCAACCCATTTTGGATGTCACTGTGTCCCATCACCCCCAGATGGGTACACTTAGTTTCAGAAAAACAAGCTCCGGGCTCCCACTGATTCTGCATTATGGTGAGTTGTGTAATTATTTCATTATATATTACAATGTAATAATAGAAATAAAGTGCACAATAAATGTAATGTGCTGAAACCATCACCCCTGCCCTACTAGTCCATGGAAAAATTGTCATCCATGAAACCGGTCCCTGGTGCCAAAAAGATTGGGGACCACAGGCATAGAGGATCCTATCTCAGTCAAACAAGGAAGTTTTCTGAGGCAAGAAGACACTTGCACTTTGGCT
The DNA here is from genome assembly GCA_004027555.1 of Craseonycteris thonglongyai. NCBI lineage: Eukaryota > Metazoa > Chordata > Mammalia > Chiroptera > Craseonycteridae > Craseonycteris > Craseonycteris thonglongyai. The sequence goes on from PVKE010034504.1 coordinate 10,285, forward strand.
TTATGGATGAAAAGAGTTAGCTGGTCAGAGAGGATGAAGAGTGTTTCTCCCAGCAACAGTCTATATATGTAAGTTTTCTTTCTAAAACACAAATGAGCATTCTACAAACACACTTTTATACCTTCCTTTATTTTTTTAAAGTACATCTTAGAGACTTCCTCAGAAAGCCCTTGAAAACAGCTTTTAGTTTCTCAAGGATCTTTTAATAAAGTCTTATATAAAGAAAGATAATCTATTTTTCTATGCTATGTACCTATTTTTTATTCACAACCATAAAATGTGCTTATTAAAAAATTCAATATAAAAATATTAAAAATAAAAAGTAAAAAAATCCCTTGTTGTTTCTCCACTCCTACCTCCCATATATAAGCACTTTTAATTTCTTCCTACACCTTTTTCTATAAAAATATGTGTGTAAATACCACCCAATATAAACAAACACAATTATGTTCCATATACCTTCTTTCTATATTTTATACACACACACTAATCTTAAAAAATATAAAATACACTTATATTCTTTGAAGTCAGTCAAGGATTCTGTGATAAGAAATATTAAGAACTTTACTACCTGTCAACTTACCAACACAATCACAGCACTCATCCCAAAGGGTCCCAAGACATAGCATACACTCCTTGCAGCAGGAACAATTTCCTTCTCCAGGTCGACACTGGCAGAGTTCCTAGAAATAAGACAGATGTTCAAACTTGAAATTCCAAATAACTCTATTTAAAATTGTTAGGGAAGCTGGGATAGCTCAGTGGGTTAAGCGCTCACTTTGCAGCCCCGGGGACCGAGGATCGAATTCCGGCCCTGGTCCTTGTGGACCCATATGCTGAACTGGGGAGTGCCCCCAGTTCAGTTCTCACCAGGGTGAAGACCCGGCCCAGTTCCTGCCCTGTGCAGCCCCATTCCCACCTGTGGGATGAAACTATGTGAAAAAACCAATGATGTGCAACTATGAACACTGCTCTGGGCCCTCCCCCTTCTCTCTGTCTCTGTATCTTTCTCTCTGTCAAAAACAATAAAAATAAATCTTAAAAAAAAAAAAAATTGTTAGTATTTCACAGTTAAAAACACCCACAATGTTCACATTTATAGTAATTTACTCTTGATACATTTTTTATTAAAGATCATTAACTATTTATAGGAATATAAAAACCTATAATATCAAGTAGTTAATATTTTGGACGCTTTCAGTGAACACATCTTGGATGCTTTTACCTCATTTTGAAATATTTTATGAAACAAAACATTTTACTTTAGAACCCATAATTTTACCACCCCACACCACCTCAAAAAATAATTCATTACAAGCACAAAATCTGCTTTTCACTATTAGATTCGTTGTTCAAATTAATCTAAATGAATAGCCAACTTGTAGTGGGAGCTGTGGTTTCTCAGTATATAGAGTATGAACAAAGACATCTTACTAAAACTGCTATTTTTATTAATCTACAACATATTAAAATGATATGCCTGGTGTGGTAGGTAGACTAGTGGTGTTCAAAAACCGGTTCACAGACAGCGGTTCATGGACAGAATGCCGTCTGCCAGAAATTTTCTGCTGGTCCATGAAATCTTTTCATATTCTCAGTATGTATTTTTAAGAGAAGAATAAATTTACTTTAGTGTGATTTAAACTACTTCATGGACAGGCAGGAAATTTCTGGTGGACTGGATCCAGTCCACAAAATAGGGGTTGAACACCAATGTGGTAGACTATTTATATGAAGGAATCAATTATTCTCCTCTCAAGGTCCACCCTATTGGCAATGTAACTTTGCAGCTTCTTTGATCAAGGGAGTGTCTATTTCCAGACCCCTTGGATATATGGGTGATGTTGAGACTTGGCTTTGATTAGCAAAATTCGATGGAAGTGATATCGTATCTTCTCTGAGTCTAGGACTCAAGAGTATTGAGGACATCCACACTTTCTCCTAGAATTTTGCCCAGCTGCCATATGTACCGCGAGAGAAGACCACATAGGCAAGCCGATTCACCTGAAGCCATTCTAGCTCATCCAGCCTCCAATCAACCAGCAGCTAACAACAGACACAGGCATGAATCAGAAAAACTACTCAGCTAATATAGGCCTACATTGCTAACCCATAGAAACAAGAGCTAAATATAATAAATGGTTCTTTTACACCACTAAACTCTGGGGTGGTTTGTTACTCCCTGAAAATTAATTAATACAGCTTGCTTCCTAAATGAAGATTCAAGGTAATTCCTTTAGCCGTTGCCACCAGATAGCTAATCCTAAACAAACTCAACTTAAAGGAAAAATCTGTAGCCACCACTGCCTACTGGGCTTTCCCTGGGTTATGAAAGACCATATGTATATTTTTAAAAACTTAAACATAGCACATAGTATTTATCCCTATTAAATTCACCTTATTACATTTTTAGACTACTTAAGTCAATCCATCATTCTAATGACATGATTTATTTTTTGTCACTGATATTATGTTGATAATTTAATCACACTGATAATAAAAAGCAATATTAAATTCCTTATTGTTTTCTTCTCCAAAAGCACCCTTGCTATTACATAGCACTCACAAGAATCAACATTTGTGCTATCTTCTAATTCATTAGTTTGATGTCAATGAAACTTATTAGGCTGACCAGATGTACCGCTTAAAACAAGACAAAAAACAACAGTACTGTCCCATTTCAAACTGTATACACTGTAATATGGTCAGCCTACTGACACCTTGAATTTAGCCCAATGAGACTAGGCTGACCAGTGTATAGCCATACCACCCTGAACACACCCGATCTCATCTGATCTCAGAAGCTAAACAGGGCCAGGCCAGGTCAGTAATGGATGGGGGACAAGGCTGACCATAGAACTGTTTAAAACTGGATTGTACCATTGTTTTCTGAAGAGGCAGAAAAAGAGTTAACAAAAATGAGCCTGAGGGGAGCTAGCATTCATTCCCTAGGCACCTCCCTGTTGTCTTCTCCCCAGGGATTGCCCAGACCCAGCCCATAGAGATAAATTTGGGGTCAAAACTCCCCTAGAATAAGGAGGTAAGACCCCAACCAGAATTACCTAGTTTTTGGTACATGTGCAAATAGCTGGAGCCTGTCTTTGACTTAACTGTAGCCTCATTATAATGTAATTATAATGAATTAACATTGCAGTTTTGAGTCCCCCCTGGGTTTTCTGTATGCACGCTGATAAAGGCATGTGCAGAAAAAAAGTCGTATAACCTACATATGTCAATCAAATGGCCTAAGTCTGTATGTCCCTCATACTCACAGGGCTGGCTCAGGGCCAGGAATAAAACTCAAACCCCAAACCCACTGGGGCCTTTGCCACTCCTGGCTTGGCCTGTTTCTCCCTTGAAATGTATTTCAATAAAGCTAACCTAAGTTTCTGAGTAGCTGTCCTTTCTAGACACTGCCTGGGCTGTCTCACGCTGTTCTTTATAAAACGTTTCTTGTTTTCCTACTTTTCTGAGTCTTGTGAATTCTTTCACATTTTGTGAATGACCAAAGAAATCAAAAACCCATATTTTCTTTTACATTTCAAATGGTACATTGGTCAGACTGTAATGTATATCTGAGACCTATTAATAGAATGTGCAAGTTATAATATATTAGTACTGTGGGATTCTGTATAGTCAGGCCATTTTCACATAAAGCAGACTGTAAGTTACTTTGCTAGGCCTATTAAGAAGAGAGGAACTACAAGGGCTGGGCTTGCTGAGAAGTATACATGCTTCATCATCAAAGCATCTGGGATGCTTGATTTAGACAAGTCCACATTTATTTGGAAATCTAGAAAAACAAATCTGCTAAAGCTATACTTTGTGGCTTGTTTCTCCATGAAAACCTGCCTGCCCTATCTTTGGAGTGAGGAAATTTTTCTGAGTATACACTTTTAAAAAACACCATCAGTTAAGAATAATAATTTTTTTTTTTTTTTTTGCTTTTAGTTTTATAAAGGTTGTCACTTAGTCACAAGAAATAAAACTTCTAAATTTAATTTACATTTTACATAGAAAATACCCCTTTACTATCTTAGTTGCTTCTATTTACATTACCTATTACCTCAGAATAAAAAAAAGTAACACATTTAAAAACATATTTTTATTGTTTGAGAGAAGGGTGGGAGGAGGGACAGTTGGATGTCCATGGGCCATGCGGGTCAGGAACTGAACTGGGGCTATCCCTCATGGGAGGCCAGAACCTTCGCTGCCATTCTATCCTGGCAATTACCAGTTGCACCGGTTCAGCATATGGGCTTGCACAAGCCAGGGCCAGGAACTGAACTCCAGACCTCACAATTGTGAGTGAAGCAGTCAACCAATGAGCTATCTTGGCATTCCAGAAAACTAACAAATTTATTCAAAGAATATCTCTCCTTTTTCCTATCACAGCTTCCAAATAGTAGCCTGTTAAATGAATTATGGTATGTACCGGTAATGCTAACTATTTAAAAATGAATGCCAATTTAATGGCTTTCATTAGAGAAAGCTGAGTTTTTAAAGCCTTCATTATACCTTTTACTGTCAAATATTTGTGAGATATTTTAAATTGGAATTAAAGGGTGAGTGACATTCTAAGATTACTGCTAACTAATGGGAGGTTAAAACTATGACTATTTAAAAGTTGCTTAAACATGCCTGGATTATTCAGTCCTCAAGATTAAATCTATTTCACACCCTTTTAATAGATGCTTGTACTTTTATATGTCAGTGATATAGAATAATGTACAGTAGTAATGTACTTAATGATTATAATGTACTAATAGACTACAAACAGAGAAGCTGGCTATAGGAAGATGGGAAATGAAGGAAATGACTTGAAGATAAAATTTATTATTATACTATTTAAAAGACTGCTAAAATTGGTTGAATTCCAAGTAACAATATGCTAATTTTTTTCTTTAAGTATTACTACAGAAAAGAACAAAAATCTTTGACAAATTAAGAAATTTTACAACGTAAATAAGCTTATAATACATCAAAAAAATCTCTATTCTTCGTAACTCATCAGCATTCTTTTTAGATTAGGATGTAAGCAAAATGAGATCTTCAAACAAATCTTTTAGTCACCATTTGTACCTTTTCAATAAAAAAAACCACAGTTCTCACTTTATAGGAGAAAATTCCAGGTAAATTTAATATATGACATTTGGAATCTCAAAAACCTAACTGCAAATCAAGACAGCAAAAATATATGGTAATCATTTGCTTTATCTTCTTAAGTAAAAAAAAAAAATGGAAACAATGAATTTCCATGTATAAATAATTATCAATAATAGCTATGTGTGCCTGGCTCATCCAGTAAGTAATCTTTTTTATTCAATTTACTTGTCTTTTAAAATCACACTATTGAATACTGTTGGGTCATACATAACATTTGTATACCGGTACTTTAACTTTTTTGACAGCAAACAAAACTGTAGTTAGGATGAATGTTTCTAAATATAAAAAACATTTTTAAAGTGCTTTGAACCTAAGTATTGGAAATATAAAAGAAAAAACTCAAAATTTAACTGATGAATCAAGAATCACAGAAAAAATTACTCCAGTTAAATTAAACAGAATCTTTTCTTCAAGACACTTAAAAAAGAAATCTTTACTGCTAGTTGTTTTAATTATAAGGATATAAATAAATGTTCTGTAACCAGAAAGGCTTTGCCAAAGGTCTAGAGTTAAGATAAAAGTAATGTCTTAAAAACATTTTAGGGGGAAGCCAGGATGGCTCAGTGGGTTAAGTGCTCACTTTGCAGCCCTGGGGACCAAGGATCGAATCCCAGCCTTTGGCCCATTTGGACCCATATGCTGAACTGGGGAGTGCTCCCAGTTTGGTTCTCACTGGAGTGAGACCCTGGCCCAGTTCCTGCCCTGTGCAGCCCCACACCCACCTGTGGAATGAAACGATGTGGAAAAACCAATGATGTGCAACTATGGAGACTGTTCTGGGCCCTCCCCCTTCTCTCTGTCTCTGTATTTCTCTCTCTCTGTCAAAAACAATTAAAACAATAAAATAAAATCTTAAAAAAACATTTTAGGTACTTTTGGATTATAAAAAACTCTGAAAAATATTTACTAGAGTATAAAGAAAAAGCATCCAAATTCCTCCCATTCTGGTAAAGTTCTATACGTTTCTAACAAAATAATGATTGTATACTCTTCTGCTCTAAAAATATAAGCAATTTCCTATTGTAAAATTATGTCAACATAATTTAATAGCTGTATAATAGGACACTCTGTGTATCAAAATTCAGAAATCAGCCTTTTCTTGATTCCTTCCACACCTTACCCACTTTCTTTATTACTTCCTTCAAAAACTTCTTTATCTTCATTTTACTACTATTTCAAAGTTTTCACTTCTTAAGTAGAAAATATATGGTTGAGTTGGGATGTAGAATTTCCTATCTGGATTGGCTGTTTATATATTTTACTCATCTTACTACGGCGAAACTTGAGTACTGCTCAGTTGAATAGAACTTGTGATCATAATCAAATACAAAGTTCACAGAAACCCAGAATAAAGACTGATTCAATACTTCCATTTATTTATTGCCAGCTGCTTCCCAAAGTTCCTAAGAAGGCAACATGCTAAGTGATTTTTTTGCATTATCCTTCATTTTGTACAGCCCTAACAAAGTAGTTATTACCTTCATTTTTCAAGTAAGGCCATGAAATCTGCACATTTTCAATTAGTAAGTGGTTGAGGTATGACCCCAATTTTGGTTAGATATCCCTGCTTTTTAAATACTGTAATGAGAAATATAAAACTTATTTCTTTTCTTTTAATTTTCTTTCTTTCTTTTTCTTTCTCTCTCTCTCTTTCTTTCTTTTTTAATTGTTAAATGTATTGGGGTGACATTGGTTGTAATAATTACATTGTTTCCAGGTATACAATTCTACATTATATTGTCTATACATTGCATATGTGCTCACCACCCAGAGTCAGCTCTCTTTCCATCACCATATATTTGATGCCCCCTCCCTACTCCCCCTAGCTCTCCCACCCACCTCCCCCCTTTCTTATTAAGTCAGTATTTCAATATTTATAGTAACTACTCTTTCTTTTTTTTTTTTTTT
>PVKE010034505.1:7239-17458 GCA_004027555.1 Craseonycteris thonglongyai
TCTAACAGGTGTGAGGTGGTATCTCATTGTGGTTTTGATTTGCATTTTCCTAATAGCTAATGGAGTTGAGCATTTTTCATATGCCTGTTGACCATCTGTATGTTGCTGTGGGTGAAGTGTCTGTTTAGGTCTTCTGTCCATTTTTCAATTGGATTGCTTGTTTTCCTTTTTTTTTTTTTTTTTTAAATTTTATTGTTAAATTTGTTTTCTTGTTGTTGAGTTGTACAAAAGTTCCTTATATATTTTAGATATTAGCTCCTTATTAGAGGCATTGTTTGCAAATATTTTCTCCCAGTTGGTTGGTTGCCTCTTTATTTTGTTGATGGTTTCTTTTGCAGTGCAGAAGCTTTTTAGTTTGATATAGTCTCAATTATTTATTTTTGCTTTTACTTCCCTTGCCTTTGAGGTCAGGTTCATAAAGTTCTCCCTGAACCCAAGGTCTTTAAGTTTAGTACTGATGTTTTCTTCTATACCGTTTATTGTTTTGGGTGTTATGTGGAGGACTTTAATTCATTCTGAGTTAATTTTGGTACATGGTGACTGGTTGCTGTTCAGTAAACAATGCTGGGAAAATTGGAAAACCACATGCAATTGACTCTCAGCAAATTGATTTTTGGCACTTTCACCTGCTCTCCTAGGCACCACCAGTAAGAGCACAAAAAACTTAGGGGCTTTTTGTTGGCTCTGTTTTCAGGGTATATTGGGGTTTCCAAAGAGTTGAGGGAAATATTAAGCTGTGTAACCAGATGAATATGTGAAGATGAAGCGAGGGAGTTTTCCCAGTCTCCAAACTGGTCAGACCCACTTGGATTTTGACACTCCATTCTTGTAACCACATTTAGGAGATAACTTGAGAAGCTATAACATATCCAGAGGACAATGACCAGGAATGTCTTACATAAATAATGGCTGGGAAACTGGAAATAGTTAAACTGGAGGATATTTAAGGGGTATTCAAGGACTCTCTTTGAATATACAAAAAGGCTTCCATGGAAAGTACTCTGACTTTCTTTTGTCTTCCCAAATGTCAATTTAAGTAAATGGATAGAAACTAAGAGAGTGGTGGACTCTGGATCATCTGATTCCTTATTATGTATACTTTTCTTTGTGACTCATGAATTTCTCCCTTCCCTGGGGTAAGTAGAGACTGTTCTACAAGGTTGTAGAGAGGAGTTAAGGAGTTATAAAAAGTTAAGTAATTAGAACACTGGTTGGACTAAGTGGTCTCCAAGTTCCCTCAGCCTCGCAGAGACTATCAGAGACTAAGAAGCTGGGTTCTTAATAAGACAGACCTATGTTTGGATCCTGACTGTACCATTTACTAGCTGTGTGACCATGTGCAAGTTATTTGACCTCTCTGAGCCTAGTTTCCTCATTTGTAAAATGGAGAAAGTAGCAGTGCATACCTCATAAAGTTGTGAGGATTAAGTAACATAATGGATATAAAGAACTCAGTAAAGTGCCTAGGACATAACAAACACTCAACAAAAGCCTTACTTATTTTATGAATCATTGAAAAGGAATGTGCTGTCTACTTTCTTATTTTCAAGCGGTGATAACCAAAGTTTCAGATTCAAATGGTTAAAGTAGGCACTTCTAGGAGCTCACCAAGTTCTTCCGAGGGCTGGAAAGTTATTTTTTTGTTTTGTTTTGTTTTCAAAATAACTGCTTCCACAGATGACTCCCAAGTATATACGCAACACTTCAGTCTTTGCTGTGGATTCCAGACTTCTGCTTTGTTCAGGGGTCTGGGTGGAATGGAGACAGGAAGAGGTTCTGAGACACAGTGGCCAAGGAGCTGGAGTCCCAGCCGGGTTACGCAGGGAAGTGGCTCCATGAGTCACAGGCTGGAAGGCTCCAGCAGGGCCCCTCTGGATCTTGGGCTCCTCCCATTGGGAGACATTTCCTGCTCTTTGCACTCCAGCGCCCCCCTCCCCTAAGAGTTCCTCAAGACAAGGATTTTCACTGAATTGTTATAACCCAAGGGAAGGAGTATTTTTAGTGCCTGCCAAGGCTGGGAACCTCCAGAGCCTTGAGAAAACTGTGTGTGAGGCAAGTTGGTTCTCCTGCTGGGCCTACCTTGCCATCTTGGAAAAAGGATGCTGGTAGTGTTGGCTTGTTTCCTCAGGGGCTGCAGGGTGTAGCTAGCATATGAGTTAAAAAGCCAAGTGTTATTACAGAAATATCCTTTCTCAGCACCCTTGAAAGGGTTAAGACTTACCTTTGACTTTGGATAAGGTACTCCTTAATCCCCTAGAATTTGGTTACCTGGGGAGAGAAGCTGATGTAGGTCATCCCAGCGTAGACTCAGTTTTGACAGGTTTATGGAGGATGGAAGGCAGGGAGGGGTCTCCTTCCTTGGCTTTGGCCTGGCTGGATCAGGAACTTGGTTCAGGCCCCTCTTCAGGCCTGCAGGCTGATTAGGCCCCAGACTTTCCTGGGGACATTTGGAAACTACACAGGCCCTCTAACATATGGCCCTGATAAAGATCTCCCTCTCAGAGATAAGGAGCTGTTTAAGGGACTCTGAGGAAGCTGGGTTTTGTTTCCATAAAGCTAGACAATGTAAAGTGTAATCCCTACACAGATGTAACTAGCTGTTAAGCGTATTAAGTCATGAGGAAGGGTTGCTCTGCCAGTTCATAAATTACTGTGAATTTGCCCCAGGGGACCCGAGGGCAGGTATCTTTTCCTGCCAGATCATTAGAATGATGGATGATGGATGAAGAGGCTGAACTTCCAGGAGTTTCAGCAACCCCTAGGCTCCAAATGAAGAAGGGCCTGGGGAAGGCCCAGCCTTTTGTTTTCCCAGTATACATGGGAGGGGTTGGGGAGTTGGGGGAGCAAGAGAGTCATCTCTGAAGGAGGCTTTGAAGAAGTCATATCAAGACTCAGTATAGCAACCAGCTCACTTAGTGTTTTCTGCTAAAATAGGCTTTGGCACTGTGGTCAATTGCCAGGGGATCTTGGTGAAGGCTGAGTGCTCCTCCAGATCTGGCAGGTGGATGCCTGGCAAGGCCCTTAAAACTGCAGTCTATAAGAAAGAAGGAGGGGGAGGCCAGGGTAGCTCAGCGGTTGAGCCCTTGCCTCACAACTGCAAGGTCCAGGGTTCGATTCCTAGGTCTAGCCCGTGCAACCCCATGTACTGAACTGTGGTACAACTGGCAACCATAGTGATGGCACAGTGGTGAAGATACCTGCCTCCCATGCAGGAGGTCCCTGCTTTGGTTCCTGCCCTGCTTGGTCCCACATCCACCTGTGTGGAATGAAACCATGTCACAACTAATGATGCACAACTGTAGAAATTGCTCTGGGCTCTCTCCTCTTCTCTCTCTCTCTCTCTCTCACCTTCTCTCAAGCAATAAAAATAAAAATCAGAAAGGAGACTCTAACTCTTATTAGACTTAAAGTAGTAGCTACTAAATGGCCCTCACCAGATGTACCAATGGCACCTCCATATTACTTCCACTGGTTTAATATAAATAATAATAACAGCAACAATAATAATTGATAATTATTAAGAGCATACTCTGTGGTAGGCAGAGTACTAAGCAGCATATTTATTATGTAATATATGTCTCATAACAATCCTATGAGCTAGGTGCTAATATTATCACCAATTTACAAATGAGGAAACTGAAGTTTAGGCAGGTTAATTTATTTGTACAAAATTATATAGTTGATAAGTAGTTGATTCAGATTTTAATATCAGAAGCAGATTCAAGAGCTTAAACTAATAATAAATACTTTAGGCTCATTAGAAACATTTCTCCATAAGCTATTTCTCAAACTTCAATTGGTATACCATAACCCAAAATAAAATGTATTAGGTCAATATGTTATAATGCCTATAACAATATGCTCTTCTATATCCACTCTCTTTGTCTACCTGGGCTATCCTGATCTTCAGAAATTCATTTGGGGCTTTTCTGGCATAGTTGACTTTGTGTTGTTTGGGAACTTTTAGAGATGGCGAAAGAAAAAAGCAATTTGTGAACAGTACTTGTAATCATGTCTTTAAGTGCATTCAGATTTTATAGAGATAGGGCTTTCCAGGCAAATAATGGACAGTTAGGGTGGCATGCTGGGGAGATTGCCGCAGATTAAAATTTGGGATTTTGAAACAAAATCTAAAGAAAGCCTCTCTTCTTTAAATTGCCCAGCTACAACTCCAATAGTCAAGCTCTCCAGAGTTTGTGTGCCTGGGCCGGATAAGATGCTTACAGGTGGTGGTTAGCATACTATATTTGGGGGAGTTGATGTTCTCATTCTGTTCTGGTCTTCTTTATGTATCTTCCGATCAGAAATATTTGGACACTAAAAATGCCTGATCTGGAAATCCAACTTGCATTCACTGCAGAGGGAAATTGTGACAACTCAGTGATAGAATAGTGCTCTAAGTTGCTGGCTGGATCTTCGATCCACTGACTTGCAATGGGAAATTCTTAGAGACCGAATCACTGTACGTTGAAGCTTTCATGATTTCTCTCAAGTGGCAAAAGATTTTCCCATCAGGCATTTAATTAAAAGTTAGTCTCAGACTGCTACGGACCTTTGCAAACTGCTAGAGTTCTTAGACCGTGGTCTTCCTGGGGCTCTGCACTATTAAGTGTTGAAGAGAACAGTATGACTGTCTTGAGCTTTTACTGCACCAGATGAGAGTTAGGATGGCAAGAAAGTAGGTAGCTTTGTGGCCAGCAAGAACCAGGTGTCACTGGAGTAAATAGTGACTAAGTCAGCCAGGCTATGCTGAGACAGAAACACAGCTCACTCCATATCTTATCAATTGCCATTTTGTGTGATTTAAGACAGCCCAGTCTTAGATTTTTCTTTAAAGTGTGTGTGTGGGTGGAATGAGGCAGGCATGGATGAAAATCTAAACGCTGTGGTATTCATTTCCAGAGCCTCCAGGAGATAACATCCCACCAGGAGCTCTGTGGAGGCACTTAGGATAGGCTGGCCTTGCCCTAAGACAGAATCATAATCACAAAGTGATCTTTATACTTTCTGATAACGCCTACTGGCAGAAGTTGATGGACATCACATTTGAGTTAAGGGCTAAAAGCAGCAGGGAGCACTGAGATAAACCACTGCAATTATTAACTTAATTGCTGTTTAATGGCATGAAAACCATCAGTAGTGTGGTGGGCCTGACCAGGTTCCCACAGTGATCCTGCCGTCTTATAGGCCTGGCTTACTATGTTTTACCGGCAGCCCACAGCTTGTGTTAATTTGTACAGCCATCTTTGTGAAAGGTGCAGAGTTGTCTCTCCTTACACCAGTTTGTTTCCTAGTGCCTGGTTAGATGAAGTGATGGGTGAGGCTTTAAAAGCTGTCAGACTTATTTATGGTTCCTTAATTTTTTCCTTTTTTACCATTTAAATGAGATTGCTGTGTCAACTTTCTCTCCCCCATTGTATCCACCAACTCTTCAGACATGGTGCTTTTAATGGTCTGCATTGAGAATTGAAGCTATGGCAGATTTCATTTCTGAGAGCTTGTTGAACACTTTTTATTTTTCAGGTACTATTTATAATAGCCTTCTTGCTGAGTTATTTTATAAATATACTTGCATGAACAAAACTTTTTGAAATGTGTTGGCAATTTATGAAAATGGAATATATGGGAAGCTGGGATGGCTCAATGGATTAAGTGCTTGCTTTGCAGCCCCGGTGTCTGAGGATCGAGTTCCAGTCCCAGCCCATGTGAACCCAAATGATGAACTGGGGTGTGCTTCCCATGTGGGAGGCCTCTGGATTGGCCCCCAGCTTGTGGGGGTGTGCCTCCCATGCAGGAGGCCCCTGCTTAGTCCCTGTCCTGCGCAGCCCCCACACACCTGGGTGGAATGAAACTATGTCAATATCTGATGACGTACAACTATGGAGACTGCTCTGGACCCTCCCCCTTCTCTCTCTCTGTCAAAACCAATGAAATAAATCCTTAGAAAAAAAAGAAAATGGGATATATGAAGATTTTAGAGCCCCGCACCTTCCACAATGTACCAGCCAAACATATGATATTCAAATATTGTATTTACTTCATAGTCATACATAAATTCAACATTTACTAAAATACAGTGAAATTATGTTAAAGGTAACTCTTCACAAAATACTTTTTGAAAACATAAACACTCATAAAATAATGAAGCAGATTCATTTATATTCTTAATTTTTAACATGTTACAAATATGCAGAGTCACATGGAAAAGGCTTTGGGTGGGATTTGTTATGTCCCCGAGTTTGTAATGGTGAACTTTAGATGAAAAGACCTCAGTTCTAGGAGAAACTTATGTGAGAAAATCTCAAAGCAAACGTCTGCCTTGACAGTTTAAGGAAAACAATGGTGGGTTGCCCCGCAGGTGTCTCTATCAGTCAGAACACTTGCAGGTACAGCTAACAGGAAGCCCTGCCTCGGGTGCGTTCGCCTCTGATGACCCTGACTTTATTTTAGAACAACGAGATCAGTGGTGTTTAAAATCTCCCTAGAAATCCTGATACGATGTGAAAGTCAAGAACCACTGGTTTAAACAATGAGCACATTTATCACCTCACGTCACAGGAAATCGAGAAGTAGAGGGGGCTTTAGCAGCTAGCTTCGTGGTGCCCCCAGGGACCCAGGTTGTTTCCATCTCTCTGTTTTTCCATCTTCAGTGGCAGTTTCAATGTTATACCGGAAGCAAGATGGTTGTGGTTGGTCCAGATGCGAAAATGTAAGAAAGAACAAAGAAACCCTCCAGAAGCAAGCAAATGATCCCCAGGAACTCGCACCCACAGCCTAGACTTCACCTGATGGCTTACTGGTCAGAGTTGGCCCACTTCTGAATCAATCACTAGCGAGGAGAATGGGGAAACCCTTAGCGCAATCAGGAACCCCCTTGGAACTAGGGGTAGGATGGTGCAAACTCATGGCTTTGTCATGAAGCAAATGACTATGTGCCTTAAGAAAGTAGGGTTTGTTACAAAGAAAAATGAGCTATGGATGAGGAAGTTCAAGCACTCACCAGAGCATTATTCACTGTGAATGATGAGGTAAGCTGGAGTGACATGTTTGGCTCTATTTCTTTTCACTGCATTTATTTTTTATTTATTTATTTATTTATTTATTTATTTATTTATTTATATTTTTTTATTGGTTTCTGACAGAGAGAGAGACAGACAGAGAGAGACAGGGAGAAGGGGGAGGGCCCAGAGCAGTCTCCGTAGTTGACAGCATTAGTTTTCCATATAATTTCACTCCACAGGTGGGCACAGGGCTGCACAGGGCAGGAACTGGGCCGGGGGTCTCCCACATAGGCCTCAGCAAGAGCTGAACTGGGGGCACTCCCCAGTTCAGTATTTGGGTCCACATAGGCTGGAGCCGGGATTCGATCCCTGGTCTCCAGGGCTGCAAAGCAAGCGCTTAACCCGCTGAGCCATCTCAGCCTACCCTTTTTTTTTTTTTTCAGGTTACAATAGTAATGATGCATGTTCCTTACGCAAAAATTTTAAAATTCAGGAAATTAAAATCACTTATATTTTCTAACTCATAACAATATTATTCTTATTTGGCTTTAATCTTATATATAAAGGGTGTCCCAAAATTCACACAAGAAGTAATTTTGATAGAAAACACAAGTTTATAATTAAAAATTGTAAATTTTTATTGCTTAACAATGAAAACACATTCTTTTGTGTAGTGCTCCATTTTAATAACCCTGAACTGTCAGCTGTCACGCTGTCTTTTCTTTTCATTGGCAACACTTTACCGCACAAATGACGCAAAATTCAAATCTTGCGTGAATTTTGGGACACCCTTTATATGTGTACACACACACACACACACACACGTAGGTGTTTTAAATATAGAATGAAAATGCAAGTATATCCATAAAATCACTCTTAGCAAGGAGGTTGTTATAAATAGTACCCATTTAAAACATATACATTCTATATATTTTAAAAATGCTGTGGTACATATATACAATGGAATATTACTCAGTGATAAGAAAAGATGAAATTCTGCTATTTACAACAACACGGATGGAACTTGAGATCATCATGCTAAGTGAAATAAGCCAGACAGAAAAAGCTAAGAACCATATGACCGCACTCATATATGGAATATAAAACTGAAAGCAACAAAGAAACAAAACCTAATGGACACAGTTAATAGTTTAGTCGTTACCTGAGTGTAAGGGGGGAAAGGAATAGGAGAGGAGGGAGAAGGAGATAAATATATCATGATGGAAAGAAAGCTGACTGAGTGGTGAACACATATTGCAACACATAGACAAAGGAATATAGAATTGTGCATCTGGAAGTGATATAATTTTTACTAACCAATAAAAAAAATATATATGAGGTCTGTCAATTAGGTTCATGAACTCATCCTAGAAAAAGTGCTACATACCTCATTGCTGAATATCACTACAGTCACCTTCAAAGTACTCCCTTTGGGAAGCTATACACCAATGCTGGCACCTAGTTCACCCTTCAAAGCAATTCTGGAACTCTTTTTCTGGAATGACCATCAGAGCCATCCTCATATTACCTGATGTCCCGAATGTCATCAAAATGTCTTTTTTGCAATATTTTCTTTACCTTGGGCAAAGAAAAAAGTCATTGGGGGCCAGAACAGGTGAGTAGGTAAGATGTTCCAATACAGTGATTTGTTTACTGGCTAAAAACTCCCTCACAGACAGTGCCATGTGAGCTGGTGCATTGTTGTAATTCAAGAACCATGAGATGTTGGTGAAAAGTTCAGGCTGTTTTCATCTAACTTTTTCATGCATCCTTTTTATTTCCTAGTCAACTTGGTTCACTGTCCAGTTGGTACAAATTCATAATGGACAATCACTCTGATATCAAAAAGGGTTAGTTGAGAAGCCGGGATGGCTCAGTGGGTTAAGCGCTCACTCTGTAGCCCCCGGGGACCGAGGATCGACTCCTGGCCCTGGCCTGTGTGGACCCATATGCTGAACTGGAGAGTGCCCCCAGTTCAGTTCTCACTAGGGTGAAGACCCTGGTCCATTTCCTGCCCTGTGCAACCCCACTCCCACCTGTGAATGAAACTATGTGGAAAAACAAATGATGTGCAACTATGGAGACTGTTCTGGGCCCTCCCCCTTCTCTCTGTCTCTGTCTCTGTATCTCTCTCTCTCTGTCAAAAACAATAAAAATAAATCTTAAAAAAAAAAAGGTGGGGGGTTAGCAACATTGTTTTGACTCTGGATTTGGACTGAAGAAATGTTTTTGGTTGTGGAGAATTGGCTGACTTCCATTGTGCACTTGGACGCTTTGTTTCAGAGTCATATCGATACACCCATGTTTTATCACCAGTGAAGACATGGCCCAAAACATCATCTTGCCTCTCCTTAGGTCTTGGCAAACCTCGACTCTCCTTTGCTTTTGTTCATCAGTGAGCTCCTTCTGGACCATTTTTGCACATACCTTTCTCATGTCAAGATTTTCAGTAAAGATTTTTCTAACTGTTTCTTTATCAATGTTTATTTGGTCTGCTATGCTTCTCACACACAATTCAACAATTTTTTGCAATGTTTTCATCAGTTCTGCTTGTTACTGGCCGCCCTGACCTCTTTCATCAGTGATGCTTTCTATCCCCTCAGAAAAACGTTGAATCCATTTGTACACTGCCATTTCTGCATGACATTATCTCCATCAAAGTGGACTAACATGTCCCTGATTTCATCTCCACTCTTGCCAAGTTTAACAAGAAATGTAATGTTTGTTCATTGCTCTAATTCAAACTCTGACATTCTTGTGACAGTCCACCAAAAACACATAACAATAATGAACGTAACTCAGCAAGACACCTCCACACGTCAACACAAACACAAGTGTGAGACACTGGTATGCCAAGATTATGGAACCTTACCAAGTTGTTTGTACAGTGCTGGTAATGTAAGTACATGGTGGCAAGTTCCTGAACTTAATTGTCAGACCTCGTATATATATTTAGAAAACATATATGGTTAAAACGAAATAATTACCATGTTATATAAAAAGTAATAAGAGAATATATATTCTAAATATATACATATATAGTATATTTTATAGTTAAACCAAATATTAATAATGTTGTCAGGTAGAAAGCAATAATGATTTTACGCCAAAGCTATCCTAAGAAAGAAGGATAAAGCTGGGGGCATCTCACTGCCTGACTTTTATCTGTACTACAAAGCCTCAGTAATCAAAACAGCTTGGTACTGGCAGAAAAACAG
>PVKE010034506.1:0-17429 GCA_004027555.1 Craseonycteris thonglongyai
AACCACTTAACCTCACTAAACACAGCTTTCTAATCAGTAAGAGGAAAAGTAATCCCTACCTCATGGAATTACTGTAAGGAAAAAATGAGCTAATGTTTGTAAAATGTTTAGCATAGTGCTTGACACACAGAAAGGGCTTGGTGACTGTTACTGTAATATGTTTTATCTCTGGCCCCTATTAGCACACAAACCTATCCTATCCCAACTTTAGCCCCCCTAGTGCTGAGCCAACATTTTAGAAAACATCATTTGTTTTTTCCAAGTAGAGCTGTGGACTCTCTTGGAACAGTGCGGGGAGGGCTGGACCAGAAGTCAAGATTTGAAGCGCCAATGCTGTCCTCTCCTTTTTTGTCTCCTAGAACACATACAAGCCCTCTCCTTTCCAGCCTCTGTTCCCAGCTGTAGGTCTGAGTGAACAAGACGACGTGAGAACGAGGCTCAGAAGGAAAACACACTGGGCTCTGCTGGAACATCTGGTTAAAATTCCAGAGCCCGGGACCCCACACTGAGAGGCTGCAGCTCACTCTAATGCAGGCCCGGGCAGACTTTTCCAGGGCAAGGGCTACTTCTGATTTTCTTCAAGTGTCACGGTCCACTAGCTCTTTATTATTCAGGCTGTCGTTCCCAGATTGCTTGGTGATCCGCCAGTGGACTGCCATGGAGATCTTGTCCAGGCCTGCTCTAAGGGGTATCTGGTTCACCTCAGTTGTGCCTACTGCACCTCTAGGAAATCAAGCACCTAATGCTTAAGGCTGATCTGAGGCAAAGCAGCCCTTATAATCAGGGCATATTGAAGGTGTGTAGAGATCAGCCCTGATCACTTCTCTGTTCAACACGGGTGCTCATTCTCACGGGAGACAGATAAAGGGTGTCCCATAATTCACGCAAGAAGTAATTTTGATAGAAAACACAGGTTTATAATTAAAAATTGTAAATTGTCATTGCTCAACAATGAAAACGCCTTGTTCTTTTGTGTAGCGCTCCATTTTTAATAACCCTGAACTGTCAGCTGTCACTCTGTCGTTGTTTTTCATTGGCAACACTTTAGCGCACAGTTGACGCAAAATTCAAATCTTGCGTGAATTTTGGGACACGCTTTACTTCTCAAGGCTTCTATCTTCCACGGACACCGCACTATATTGCGTGTTAGAGAACACGACTTGGCCGCTGCCTGGCTTTGCCGCTCCCCCTCTGAACCCGTCTCATATAACCTTGCAGCCCAAGGTTTTGAGTTCACCATGCCTCTCACATTTTAGTGCTCTTGTACAAGTTGTTATTCCCTGAACTGTTTTTGCAAGGTGAGTTCTTATTCTTCTTGAAGCTTGCGTAGCTCTTTTGTTTTTGTTTTTTGGTTGTTCGTGGTTTATTGAAAAGACTACAGCATAGCAGAACGATTCAAATGGCTCCATGTGGTGGTGTGAAATTCATCCCAGATGTAGGCTGAATGCCCGTTTGCAGGTTGGACAGACTGGAAAAATCCAAGAGCTTCAACATTTTCTTAGGGTCAGGATCAAAGTCAGTGACCTCCTGATCTAGGGTGGAGCCTCTGGCGCAGGATTATCCCTGCTTTCTCTCTCCTCTTCCTGCTTCATGGGGATGCCTCTCAAGGGCCTCTCTAAATCCGCTTTGTGTGACATGCCTGCTATCCTGTTGCAGGCTCCTGGCTGGGAGGGACGGCGATCTCCTCGCCCACACTCTTGTCGGTGTGGAAGTCATCCAGGTGCGTGCTGTTCTTCTTCATGATGAGACGGGCTCCCGTGACCAGACGTCCCGCTTTTGGCGGGACAGTCCTGATTTTTAACAATTTGTCCTGCATCCCGTGGCGTTTTAAAAAAGTCCCGATTTTTGGAAAGAATGCACGACAAGCTAGGGAACGGCAGGAGATAGACCAAATTTTTAATCAAGAATTCCCCCCAGTCAATGGTGTCCCGCTTTACCAATGTTAAAATCTGGTCACCTTCACCTTCTTCCAGTTCTTGCTGCGAATGCAGCCCACTGTGGTGAAAGAGGCTCACATAGTTGTCTTCTAAGAAATGTCTGCCTGGTTGCCTCTATTGCTGATGAGCGCTCTGGGGGTAACGTTGGGGCTTTATCTTTTTGTCTCACTACTTTTATTATGGCCTTAAAATGTTATATATAGATTTAATGTTCACATGTCTACTTTCTTCACAAGCCTTGGAGCTCACCAGGGGGATTTTTTTTATTTTAATGTTGATTTATGAAACCCAGTGCTAGGCACATGGTAGGAGTTTAAAGACCTTTGAAAGGCAGTTTGAAAGTTTATGAATCTTAACCTTGTTAATATGCTAAATACCTCTGGATGCCTTGGGCCTCCGAGAACACTGTGATTTGGTGGCCACCAGTCATAGTTGAAAAAAATGTTAAAGTTTAGTGAGAAAATGAAAAAAAATTTTGGATTCAGGTTAATGAACCTTTTGAATTCTGTCCCTACATTTCTGATAAAGAACTCTTAGGAAAGTATGAGATTTAGAATCAAACAGACTAAGATTCAAATATCAACATCTCTCTGTACCAAGAAAGTATAAGCTTTCTGATTCTGTTTTTGATTATTATATTATTTATCTGTGTGTGAGGTGGCATATAAAAATAGACAATATTTATAATGATGTCTAGCACTTGGCCACTCCTAAATATGTGCTGAATGTTATTAGTTTATTGAGATTTTGTGAGACAATGAAAGAACCCAAATACCCTGAGTTTAAATCCCAACCTCTCTTATTAGTTATGTGATCTGGGCCTCTTTAAATGCCAGTTTACTCATCTTGAATATGGGCTAATAATACCAACTATGAAGCTGTTTTGTAACAAATAATACAGTAAAAAATGCGATAGCATGGGTCTGGAAAAGAGAAATGCTTAATAAACAATGAGTTGAATAAATTAGTGACTGATATTTTATAATACAATTAAGTTCAATTTAGGGGGTCTGACAAATTTCAATTTCTAATGAAATTAAAAGTTTTCAAAAAGATGATGCTAATTTTATCTAGTTATTCAAAATCCAATTAAAGTTCTGACAA
Organism: Craseonycteris thonglongyai; assembly: GCA_004027555.1. Taxonomy (NCBI): domain Eukaryota; kingdom Metazoa; phylum Chordata; class Mammalia; order Chiroptera; family Craseonycteridae; genus Craseonycteris; species Craseonycteris thonglongyai. The sequence goes on from PVKE010034506.1 coordinate 3,042, forward strand.
ACTTGATTATTTTAAAATAAAAAAGTTAAAATTTTAGGATGACGTTAACTTTTTCCTTCCTTCCTCCCTCCCTCCCTCCCTCCCTTCCTTCTTTTTATTTTTTTACAAACACCTTTTTACCAAATGACAAGATTTTTCTGAAAAACCTGAAGAAGGGAGCCAAATAAGCAAAAACATATTTTAGTAAAAAGATCAATCGCTATAAGAAAATACAATTTTAAATGAACAGAAATAATTGTTTATATTTTACTAAACTCTATTTTCATGTATAAAAACATATTTTATCATATGAGTACTTAGGGACACATAGTTAAAATAATGAACATAAATACAAGTAAATATAAAGTACTTAGAAAAAATAGCTGATGAAATATCTAAATACTTAGCATATGCAAGAATTAAGTATTGAGCACAGGGTTCCAATGACATACTGAAAATTGGACCAGTTAGATTCCACAATCTGCCTGCTCAGAACAGAGGTCCAATTTCTCATCAGCACCAGATTTGCACTATGATTAACTGCTGACTCCTGCATTTCCCCCTAGCTGCCCATCAGTGCACCAGAGTTGCAAAGACTGGGGTGGATGGCATGTGTTACTTGTGAGCTGCAAAACTCTGGCCACCCCAGAGAGCAATTCCTAAGTCTCTAGCTGATGTTTAATATAAGAATAAAACATTAACAGACGCTGTGTCTTAACTTTGCCTGCTGTCCTACTGTCTTCTCTGGTGGGTCCTTCTTAGCCAATGATCATTTGACTCTAACTTTGGAAAGCTGCCTGGTGGAGTAAAGGGCATGAAGGAGAGGGAGAGGAGAGAGAGAGGAGAGAGAGAGAAGGGAGAAGGGAGAAGGGAGAAGGGAGAAGGAGGGGGGGCGGATCTTGTGTTGTGCTGGGAATTAAGATACTGGAATGTAATTTCACTTGCTGTGGGAACTTGGAAAAGATACTCCACCTTTCTGTGTCTCAGTTTCCTCATCTATAAAATGAAGCAGTAGGATTAAACGGCCTAAAATCCCTTCCTGAGCTAACAGCAGTATTCAATGCTTACATTTCGACCATTTGTTACAAACTATCGCCCTAGTTACAGTCTTACCAAAACACTAAAATCTCTATGAATAAGACAAAATGGGCATTTGGGTAGATAAGTTCTATTATTCCATCAATAAAAGGGAGGAGGAAACTAGTAACATGTCAACTACCTGTATCCACTATCATGTCGTCCTTGTTTTACATGATGACAAAGGTACAGTATAAGGAACACTTTGCTCATTCTATGAGAGAAGTAAAATTAAGTTTAGAGGTAAATAACTTAAGTTCAGGATATTAGCAAAGCCAGGCATTTATTTATTTATTTTTCTTCAGTAAATATTGTTGATCACCATCCCATGCGCTGGATTAAGTGTATTAATAGAACAAGGAAAAAAGTGTCTCCAAAAATTATATTTCTTTTTCTACTACACTGAAGGTATATTCTTGCCAGAATATCTTGAGAAGGTCCAGAAGAAAATAATGAAAATTTTTCATGGTCATGGAACATTTGAGAAAAGAGAACCCCAAGTCTTGGTAGAGTAGTTTCCCAACATTAGGCTCTGGCTCTTCCCATTTTACATTGAAAATGCTGGTATGAGTTTCATAATGAGAAAAATGGATTTTATTAATCTCATCTCTACAGACATAAGAGTTACACCACCCCACCCTGCAAAAAGAAACACACTGATAGCTCACAATTTCATTGAAAATTGTGGTATAGAAACAACATTTTTAGCAAATTCTCTAATATAAAAAGCAAATATAAGTACTTAAGGAACATAATATTAAAATATTAGTTAGATAACAAAAAATGAGTGATTAGAGAATATTAAGAAAACAGGCACACTCTATTATTGAGTGTATTCAATGTACTAGGCATTAAGCTCTGTCCTATGGAAGATAAACAATTCATAAGAATCCAGACCATACCAAAGTGAATGAAAGACTAGTCAGGTTCTACTAAATTCTTTCCGGTATGATGCTGCCACAACAACAACTACTAATACTGCTGCTAACATTATAAAAAATAATAATTTGCACCATTAATTTTCTCAATGTCCTATAACCTAGGTATTATCATCATTTTCATTTTGCGAATGAGGAACTCTGAGAGTTAGAAATGTTAAGTAACTTGCATAAATACAGACAGAGAAAATGTGGGATAGCTGATATGCAAGAGCAGATTCTTCTGAGTCCAAAGCAAATGCTCATAACATCTAATCTAATACTCATTTTAAAATCTGAAGACTAAGTAATTCACATGTCTATTTAATACTATAAAAATCAAGATATGAACAGATTGGAAACAAAGACAATGAATGAAGTTTTTAATATGTTCACTTTTAAATGACAGTAAGACATGTAAGTGGATGTTCAATGGGAAATCAACATGACTAAGGTTTAGAACTGCTCTTGCAAAAAAGTCAGGCAAGGATACAGCCTATAGCAAGCTTGTACAACCTGTGGCCCATGGGCCACATGCAGCCCTGGACAGCTTTGAACACAGTCCAAAACAAATTGGTAAACTTTCTTAAAACACTATGAGATGTTTCCGCAATTAAAGAAAAAAATCTTATCAGTTATCATTAGTGTATTTTATGAGTTGTGTCCAAGACAATTATTCCAATGTGGCCCAGGGAAGCCAAAGGTTAGATACTCCTGCCCTATAGAAAGCCATAGAGGACAGGATGCAGGAACTCTGAAGCTAATTCTGGCAGGAGAGATGGGAGAACTTGACATACCTAAGCATCTTTCAAAAACCAAAAATAAAACTTTGTTTTAGTCAATACTTATGTTGACTAAAACAAAGTAGGAAGATGAGTTTATTGAAGGCTTTTGACCTGTAAGCCAAGAAACTCAATTCCACAGGAGCAATGAGTTCCAAGTTGCTCACAAACTAAGGCATTTTTTGTGGGATAGATATGGAAATTACTTGGCTTTTCAGCTGATTGGCTGCTGAATGGCCTTTCTTATTTCCTTCAAAGAATCTAAGTCAGGGGAAGAAGAAAGTCCAGAGATGGCAAGAATAGTCTTGGCATTTGGGGATTGGCTGATGTCCTCTGATAATTTTTGAGAAGAACTGTAAATTCCTATAAAATTAAGTTAAATTTCCTATATGCACCTGCACTGACTATCTATTTAGTTCGTGACATAAGTGACTCTATTTTAGTTTGGTTCTACATACTCGTACCTCTGGAGAGGATTGGACTTCCTTTTTTTAAAAATAGATTTATTTTATTGTTTTGACAGACAGAGATAGAGACACAGAGAGAAGGGGGAGGGCCCAGAGTAGTCTCCATAGTTGTAAGTCATTCATTTTTCGACAAGTTTCATTCCACACAGGTGGGCACAAAGCTGTGCAGGGCAGGAGCTGGGCCAAGGGCTTTCTTCATGGGAGGCACACCCCCGTGAGCTTGGAGCTGAACCAGGGACCTCCTATATGAAAGCTTGTCCTCATGGAAACAGAACTGGGGGTCCCCCACATGGGAAGCACACCACAGTTCAGCATATGGGTCCACATGGGCCAGGGCCGGGACTGGGTCTTAATCCTCAGACCCCGGGAGTGCAAAGCAAGCACTCAACCCGCTGAGCCATCCTAGTATTCCTGAGCAATAGACTTTTAAGACTTTCATGAGGCATCTAGCAAGATTTCATGGTCCCATACTCCTAGAAGCATAGGGTAGGAGTTCAATGCGCACAGACTGAGGGGCTAGTGTATGAAGTGACATGGTACATATCAGGGAGTACAGTATTGGGCTCCTCCACTATAGCAGGTGAAATGGAGTCTGAAGAATTCTAGTAGGGTATTTTTTCTTCTTCAGACTTCTTTGACTGTGACTTGCAATGAAAAAATAGATTTTTATCATAACATACTGCACAAATTCATATAGATGTACATATTTAGCTGATATTAGTTGCATATAGAAGACATATTTGTCCTTGCTATAGACATTGTATGCTTACATTTTTCTACTACATGCACTACATTTTTTGTAATACTGGTTGCAATTAACTACATTGATTTTACAACACACTAATGGGATACAGTTGTTTAAAAGGTATGGGCCAAGAGTAGGGTGACCGGACGTCCTGCTTTTGGCGGGACAGTCCAGATTTTTAACAATTTGTCCTGTGTCCCGCGGCATTTTTAAAAAGTCCTGATTTTTGGAAAGAATGCACGACAAGCTAGGGAACGGCGGGAGATAGACCAAATTTTTAATCAAGAACCCCCTCCCCCCCGGGTCAATGGTGTCCCGCTTTACCAATGTTAAAATCTGGTCACCTTAGAGAGGTCACTGGGAGAGGTAAATGCTAGCAACCTAGGTGTCCTAGAGGAAGAGAAGGACTCAGGTAGCTTATGTGACATGCCAGTCCATTATTAAAAATATGACATGTTAGGATGAAAGTGAGTTCAGAATCATCATTGCAGTTTGGGCACAGAGATGATGGTTGAAACCTTGAAGTTCAACCATTTAGAGGGACACACACACACACACGCACACACAAAAGCAGAGCAAAGCACAAAACAAAAAATTAAACTTTACAAAATACCACAGTTCTGTAGAGGAGTAAAGAAGAGAAATTAGAGAAAAAGCAAAAAAGACATGTTTATACGAGAATTATTTTGCAGTCAGAGATCATTGACCTATTTTATATTGATTTTTTTTAAATATCAGTATTATTGCCAGTGGATACTGGTTTGTTGTGGACTATAAAATAATGTATTCTCAGTGGTGTTGTGAACCAGGGTATCTTGTCTAAAGCGTTTATACAAATCCAATAAAGATGGCTTACTCTGCCATCTAGTGGTCAGTTTTATCATGTTATCAACTGTGAATTGACCAATAATGGGCTGGAGGAAGAAAAAAAAAGTCAAATTTTACCCAAAGACACAGTTTTATTATGGTACATGCTACATGAATATTGGACACCAGTCAATAGAGCTATAAATATCAAAATATGAGGCAGCCCATCCTCTTGAAGTTGATATTGGACACCCTTTCAGAATATTTTTTTCTCATAAAATTCTAGAAAAACCATAAATTAACTAGAAATAAACCTATCATGGCATGAAAAAAACAATTATGAAGAAAATGATAGGGCCCAACCAAGGAATACAGAATAATGAAATGATATATATCCTTATTAAAGGAAGACTCATTATTATAAATACTCAAATTTTCCCCAAATTTAGTTATGTCCAATAAAACCCTAGGTTTTTGGCTGTATATTGAAACATTATAAATTGGTTCTAACATTTAAATGGAAGATAAAATGTAAAACAGTAGCCAAAAATAAGAGGATAAGAAAAAGACAGGACTTGCTTAAGGTATCTTAAAAATTATTAAAATAACAATTATTAAAAGATGTAAAATTATGCAGAAGTAAATAAGTAAGCCAATTGAATAGCACCCAGAGTCCAGAAATATAATAATAAAAAATATTGAAATTCAGCTGATGATTAAACTGACATTTCAAATCAGTGGGACAAAAGAGAGCAAGTCTTCAATGAATGGTGTTGCCAGAACATGTTATACATTTGGGAAAAATAATTCTTTTTAACTCTAAGCCATATACCTGTATAAATTTCTTACAGCTTAGAGAGAAAAGTGCAAAAAGCAAAACTATAAAAGTGCTAAGGAAAAAATGCAGGATAATTTTTATAAATCTAAGCAAACCAGCCCTAGAACCATAAAGAAAATTTTTGACACACTTGAGTACATTAAAAAATTTCAATTTCTTTGTGATGAAACACAACATAAAGTTAAACAGCAAGTGACAGACTGGAAATTACATTCAGAATATAAAAGTGCTCCTACATCTACACATCAGTAAGAAGACAAGTCAGGATGGGCAAGTGGTTTTGACATGAATTCACTGAAGAAATCCAATAGCCAATACACTGATAAAAAAAATGCTCAAAAAAAAAAAGAAAAAAGAAAAAAGAAAAAAAAGATGCTTAGCACTGATCAGAAAAATGCAAATTAAAATAAAAACATTGTTATTTATATTTAAGGTTTTTAATGTCAGCAGTTTGTAACAATGTGGGAAAATAGGCCCTCTCAACTATGCTTAAAGAGTGATAAATTAGTACATCTGTTTTGAAAGACAGTTTGGCAGAATCTATGCAATTTTTAAATTCACATATTTTGACATAGCAATTCTACTTTTGGAATCAATCCTTAGAAAATATTTACTTATGTGCACAACATATGTGTTCATTGCATTATTAAAAAAATAATATTGTGAAATGGAAAACACTTTTAACATGAAATAACTCTCTTAACTTGTTTTCCAAAACACCATGTGAAAGCTCCAGGCTTTCTCCCTTTCTCAATGGCCACTCAGACTAGACCTCTGTTTGTTTGGTTTGTTTTGTTCCTCCTCAACGCCTCTGCTTCCTCATGTTACAGTTCTCTAGTATCCACTCCTAGGGTCTCTTCTCCATCTATACACATTTCCTTAGTGACCTTATCTGGTTTATTATTTCTTTGATTCAACATCCAGTACTTTCTGCTCTACAACTTAACATTTCTAGCACAGATTCCTCCTCTGACCTCCAGATTCATACAACTACTTGCCTGTGCACATTTCCTTTTTCATACCTAATATGCATCTCATACTTAACATGCATCTCATACCTAATATGCACCTCATACCTCATATGCATCTCATACCTCATATGTATCTCATACCTAATACTTGTATGCATCTCACACATAACTTGAAAAACAAACTCTTGATCTTCTCTTCCAAGTCTGTCTCACCTTAATCATCTAGATCTCAGTAAATAAAAATATCTTTTCAGTAGCACCCAGTGGTCAGCAAACTGCGGCTCGCGAGCGGCAGTTTGCCAACCACTAAACCAAAGTTTTAGAAGCCACATTTGAAACCCCTTTCTCTCATCTCCTCCATCCAGTTTGTCAACAATTTATACAGTCCTATAATTGGTTGTACTTTAAAGATAGACGAAGCATCCAATCATCTCTCATGTCCTCCGTTCTCACTACTCTAATCTGAGCCTCCATTGTCTCTCACCAGAATGACTGGAATAGCCTCCTAACTGCTGACCCAACTCCCATCTTAGCCCACTGTGGTCTACTTTTAATGGAGCAGGTAGAGTGATTCTGAAATGAAAGTCATCTCCGGTTTCTTGCTTAGAATTCCCCAATGGTTTCTCATCTCACTCATAGTAAAAAAAACAGCTTTTTAGTAATGACTTTCAAATCTTATCTCAATGTAATTTCTACTCTTTAGTTCTTTCTCCCCAAAACTCCCTTTCATTAACCTTTCTTCCTTCACTTACCAATAGTCTCTCTTGACTCACTCTGCTCAAGACACTCTGCCCTCCTTTGAAACCTGCAAACTCCTGAGATATAACCTTTACATAGTTAGGGCCCATATACATGTATTGCTCCCTCTGCCTGTATTTTGCCACTTATTCCTTCATCGATTTCAAGGTGTCACATTCTGATTGACCCTTCCTGACCAGCCTATTTAAAATTGCACATTTCCTTATTACCAGCTAATATAATATATATTTCATGCTTTATGAATTTGTATACTTATTTTATGGATCCTCCAAATGGATTATTTTTGACTGGTTTTCTTATTTGGTTAGTTGAATAATTTTGTTTACTATTAGTCACTGATACACTTACCTCCAGCCATTAAGAGTTTTTTGGCAGACAGTGGGTGCTCAGTGACTATCTGCTGAGTAAAGGAATGATGTAGGTCCATCAATTGAAGAGTATCTTCTTTTTTTTAAAATTTTAAATATGTATTTCATTATTTGAGAGGAGAGAGAGAGAGAGAGAGAGAGAGAGAGAGAGAGAGAGAGAGAGAGAAGAGGGAGGACCTAGAACAGTCTCCATAGTTGTACATCATTAGTTGTGACAAGGTTTTATTCCACACAAGTGAAAGTGAGGCCACTCAGGGCCGAAACAAAACTAAGGGCCTTCTGCTTGGGAGACTGAACTTTTGTTGTTGAACCATCTCAGCGATTGGCAGTTCAGTATATGGGTTTGCAGGGTCCACGGCTGGGAGACCTTGTAATTGTAAGGCAAGTGCTCAACTATTGAGCTATCCTGCCATCCCCTGAAGAGTATCTTTAAAAAAAAAAAAAAAAAAGAGGGAAGCTGGGATGGCTCAGCAGGTTAAGCACTGGCTTTGAAGCCCCGGGGACTGGGGATCAACTGGCCCATGCGGACCCATATGCTGAACTGGGGTGTGCCCTCAGTTCAGTTCTTGCCGCCGGGGCCTATGTGGGAGCCCCTGGCTCGGTTCCTGCCCTGCGCAGCCCCACCCCCACTTGTGGAGTGAAACCATATGGAAAACTAGTGCTGTCAACTATGGAGACTGCTCTGGGCCCACCCCCTTCTCTCTGTCTCTGTCTCTCTGTCAAAATCAATAAAATAAATCTTAAAAAAAAAGATACTCTTGTATTTGACACAGAGAGAGATGGAGATGAAGAGAATAAAGAGCCCAGAGAAGTCTCCAGAGTTGCACATCATTAGTTTTCTACATAGTTATATTCCACAGGTGAGGGCGGGGCTGCACAGGGCAGGAACCAGCTGGGGGCCTCCTGTCTGGTACAGGAGCCAAACCAGGGGCTTCCCACATAGGAGGCTCACCCCAGTGAGAACCGAACTGGAGGCACACCACAGTTCAGCATATGGGTCAGCACAGGCCAGGGTCGGGGCAGGGTTTGATTCTCAGTTACTGCGGCTATAAGAGGAGTGCTAAACCCACTGAGCCATCCCAGCATCCACTGGAGAGTATCTTAAGATAATGATTTTTAAAATTTTTGTTCAAGTAGTCCTCAAAACAACTTTGAGAAACTTTGACATCAATTTTATTTTAATCATAATATTTTATTGCAAAAAGATATGATTCCAATGCCTTTAATATTGTGCACATATTTTATATATATCTTCATAGAAATTTAAATGTAAATTTACTCTTTCAATTTATGAATAATGTCTGTCATATAGTCCAAATAGCAAGGGCAGTTCTTATGTTTGTGCCAAAAATATTTGACTCCATTTTGGTTCAAAAGGCAAATGTGTATTCTTAGGGCAACCATCTCACTTTTGAAATTCAGTTCTAAGCTAGTTCCCTTGCAGGAATGAAACCAATGTTGCCCCTTTGATATGTTAACACTGTGTATTGCTCTTTTGATCCTGTTCCCAGATCTATCATTCTCCAATTGTTCTTTGATTTGCACCCTCAAATCTTGAGGTATTTATGTCATAGTGGACTATAAGGATTGGTGAGAAGTATGCTTTTTTGCTGTTACATAGGAGAACTATAATTGATTGATTGTGGAAATGGAGGGAGGGAAGGAGACTAGTCATATCACAGGAGCATTCTCAGGCAAATCAATTTTAAAGAAAAATATACTTGAAAGCTGAAGATCTGGAAATCATTTCCTTTCTCCATTACCATATATTCCTGGAAAGTCTATGAGCAACCCTGGGTACTCAGACACTCAGGCCTCATTCTAAATATAATTATACTGTGGAATTCTATGCAACAGTAATAATAAGAATAATAATAAAGAGATGGGTGGATTTAAAATACAGAAATTTCCAAGAAATAATTTTAATTGAAAATAGCAAATTGTGTAACAAAGCTTCCCATTTATCTTTGAAATGCGTATTTAACTGAGTATGCTTGTTAATTTATAGAAGAAACTGCAAGAATGCATTGAATACTGAAATCATTTTTTAAAAATTTAGGGGAAGCCGGGATGGCTCAGTGGGTTAGGCGCTCACTTTGCAGCCCCGGGGACCGGGGATTGAGTCCCGGCCCCGGCCCGTGCAGAACCATATGCTGAACTGGGAGCTCCCCCAGTTTAGTTCTCTCTCTGTCTCTGTCTCTTTATCTCTCTCTTGCCCTGTCAAAAATAAATAAATAAATAAAAATATATTAAAAAAAATTTGTATATTAGTTAAAAATTAAGATTAATTAAAAAGAATTAAGAAAAATGTTATCAGACTCTGATATTATACTGCTGATGTAATCTTCATTTTTTTTCCCCCTATGGCAGTTTGTAAATATTATTGCTTATGTAAAAAAATGTTTAAATCTATAGAGAATTTTTATGAGTTTGAGTCAAGCTGACCACAATTGCAGGGAAGCCAAATCTTAATGAATTTAAAAAATACTCTGGAGAATGTAAGTTTTGCAGTTTATTTTGTACATTAGATGAGATGTAAGGAGTTACATGAAATCTCTTGGCAGATTAAGAGGGAGAGAGAAAGCAAAGTGGGGAAATCTCTGGGATTGGAATAAAATGTACAATGAAGAAACATATACTTCTTTTACATTGCTGAATACAAGACAGTTAATGATGAACATTTATAGCACAGAGATGGTGTTTGGGGAACAAGATAGCAATGAGGGGTTCTGGGGTCTCATGCTCTGGTGCAGTGTGTTGTGTATTGAGGGGTCTGGGAAGAAGACATTACACTGAAATTCCAGGGTATAAACAGTCTCACTTAAGGCAAAGTTTGACTTTTGTCAAGAAAGCTACAGGCCTGGGATGTGACTACCCACCATGACCTGCTTTTAGATGGAAAGTTTTATGTTCAGACCATGTTATGTGGTTAATCTCCATCTCTGAATTTGCAGGGCATGCCCTGCTGACCTCCCTTCAGCTTGCCTGGTTTCTTATGTGGCCCCTTTTTCTTCTACACTATGGAATATTACCAACAGCTTAACAAAAGTAAAAGCTACAACCAACTCTCGCTTCTCTCTTTCCTTCTTTCACTGATATTTTCCTGTCCCAGGCACTTAAAAGTCACGTTCAGCCTTTATTACATTATGTATTCTGTTACAGCTCTTAATGCTTGGATCAGTTTTCTTCACTATTTTCCTGAAAGGACAGACCATTTCCAACTTTGCAATCCCTATACGTTACACAATGCCTAGGATATAGTAGGCTCTCAATGACATTTTGAATTCATGAATGAATAAATGGAAGTTGCCTTGTTCTCCTCCCCTTTGCTTTATTGATTTAAAAACAAATATATTTTTGTTTTATATTGCATGCCTAATGATCTTTGCTATACTTTATTGGACAGTCAGTTCTAGACATTTAACACATTTACAGACATTATCTCATTTTTCTTCTGCATTCGGTGGTGGAAAACCATGCGTAGAATATAGACTCAGCTTACACATAGAGAAGTAGAATTCCACAGACAGAAAACAACTTTCTAAATGCACAGCCACAAACACTGTGACCAGTAGGTTGTAAGTGTTGATCTAGTAGCATGAAGACGCATGGATAACTTGAGTACATAACCAACAGTTCTTTTAAGAGCATATTATGCTACTTGAGATTTAAAGATATTTTTTAAAAGTCTGAAACTGGGCATTCCTTCTTTAGTATTATAACTTAGATATAATTTGTTAAATCACATTTCAAAAGGTTTCTTAAAGATAGTATAAAACAGCCCTTAGGTCTTGAAATCTTTTAAAAATTTATCAGAGAGGAACATCACAACAGATGTATTTGTCAATGGAAAAAGAATGGTTATTTTTATGACATGGACATGTGTTTTTGTGTGCATATTTGTCAAGTAGAAACAACACTCATTTATAAAAGCAGAGATTTTTTTTTTTTTTTTGTATTTAAGTTCTATAGTGCTTCTTTTTGGTACTGAAACCTTCTAGCAATAGCAGTTAAAACAATATCAATGAAGCAAAATAACAAAGTCAAGCAGTAAAATGGTAAGAGATTTCAATATCTTTCTCAAAGCCTTTCTTGGAGATATGGAACTTTTGCTGAATAGAAACAATAAAGGTATTTCTGGATTATAAATAAATTACTACAAAGCTTGATGAGGTGCAGGGCTAGGACAATATTCTAAGTCCCAAATAAGTACCTCATTTTCCATATTTATTTCAAGCCTATATACACAGAAACATAGTACTTCAGAGACAGAAGTGAATAGCATGTAGACTGTTAATTATCTCCCTAGAGCAACAGGTATAGTCTGTTTACAAATACAACATTATAGTTTTTTGTTTTTTTTAAAAAGTGCATTACTCAATTAAAACATAAAATTTAAACCCAAAATTTCCAGAAATATATCTCCCAATATAAAGAGAAATGACCCAACAGAAGACAACAGAAAAATTAAGGAAAAAACTTGATAAATAACAACTAAATACTAGAAATTTGGCTAATTGTTTTACATATAAACCAGATATTCAGACTGAATTATAAGTGAAATATTAAGATCAGAAAAATATTTTTCCAATAATCAGTTGGAGATAAAAATAGATCTAGGGAAGTCTACTCATATTATGTAAAGTGTAATACCAAACTTAAATGAATTGAACTTCAAAAAACATGAGAAAGCAGAAAACAGAACAAAATAGAACAAAACAACAAAAAGTAGGAAACACCTCAGAGAAACTATGAAAATACTCTTCAACATACAGCAGGCAAACAGCTATTGAGGAGCTCGTACTTCTCTTTGAAATAGTATGTAATATATGCTTCTGATATAATATATAACATCAGTACAGCAGAGGACACAATAATAGTCACCACAATTGTTGCTGAAAGGATACATATTAAATATAATTCTTATTTATGATAAAATCTTTCAGAAAACTAGTAATATAAGTGATTCTTTTCAAGTTCAAGATGGTGGATGGGAAGTATGATAACATATATCCCCTATACACAAAACCCATTATATTTTTTTATTAAATTTATTGGGGTGATGTTGGTTAGTAAAATTACATAGTATCCAGGTATGTAATTCTACATTACGTTGTCTATGTGTTGCATTGTGTGCTCGCCACCCAGAGTCAGTTCTCCTTCTCATCATATATCTGACCTCCCCTCCCTCCTCCCTATCCCCCTCCCCCTTACATATATATATATATATGAACACATTTTTGGCCACACTAAAACAAATAAGAGAACTTTTTATGAATCAGACTTGGAGAGGCATTCCTAAAAAATGGAAAACAAACTGAACAACATTGCAGAGTATGGTGTTTTAATATCATAAAGCTGGAACTAGGGCGATATTGTTTAGAAGCAAATTTCAAGGCTTTGCTGCCTATCATACAAGTATATGTACAATTGTGAAACTTCTTTACTAAGAGAATTTCTCACTACAGTGTGGAATTTCTCTGCAAACAACCAAGAATCACAAAACAGTTATATTATCACCAAAATCTTTATAGAAAGGCAGTAAACTCAACCACTAAAGCAATTTATAACCACAAGTAAGTAGAGATATCAAAGCAGTATAAAAATAAATTCAAGTAATATATTTAATAATTTCAAAGAGCCAAAGAACACAAAAACTTGCTTCAAAAAAAGCAAGAACCAAGCATTATGATAAAGAACAAGTGTTTACAAAGAATAAATGAAGAATTCTAGGAACAAAAATGAAAACTTAAAAAAAAAACTCTCTAGAGGCACTAAAAAATGTGCTGTACAAATTGAGCTGCAAAAATGTACGAAAGTATTGAAAATATTAAAGAAAAGTATAAAGAAAAAATAGGTCAATAATCTTAATATTTAGCTAAAAAAATGTTTCAGGAGAAAAGACTAGATTGAATGGAGTGAGGATAATATTTCAAGAAATATGGCCAAGAGTTTTCTAAAAGTGAAGGAAAATATGACTCCAAGGATTAAAGAGGGCTCTAATTGCCAAGCAAGATTAAAAATAAGCATAAGATCAAACACCTGGGGAAGCCGGGATGGCTCAGTGGGTTAAGCGCTCACTTTGCAGCGCCGGGGACTGAGGATCGAATCCCGGCCCAGACTGGTGCGGAACCATATGCTGAACTGGGAGCTCCCCAAGTTCAGTTCTCTCTATGTCTCTGTATCTCTCTGTATCTCTGTCTCTCTCTCTCTTTCAAAAATAAATAAAAATATATTAAAAAAAAAAAAAAAGATCAAACACCTATAATTAGAAACAACAAAATGAAACCTAAGAAAATAGTGGAAAAAAATTTCTAATGAGAAACTTTATACAGAAAAAAAAACACACAAAAAAGCCTACAAAGGCATGAACCTAGAATAACATCAGTATACTGTATTCAAGAAGATAAAGTAGCAAAATCTTCATATTATTAAGAAAAAATAATCTTGAATATAGAATTCTAAACCTAGCTAACATACTTTAGCTTGTAAACAAATTTAAACATACGAGAGTTCGGTGCTCTCTGAAATGGCAAGTAATGGAGATAGTCTACCAAAAATAAAAATTAATAGTAAATATTAAGGTGCAAGAAGACATTATGAAGTAATTGGTAAATGAGAATGGTAAACCTAAGCATCGTTTAATTAAAATTTAGTTTTCAAAGACAAGAGGGAAGT
>PVKE010034507.1:0-17357 GCA_004027555.1 Craseonycteris thonglongyai
TGATTCTTCGCGGAAATGTTCGTGTCTGCCTCCTGAGCAAATAATACTCCTGAGACCACCTGTAACAAAATATTTAGTCTGACCTCCCAGACCGCATTTACAGGCTCGTTTCTCTCTGGGTTCTAGGGCTTTTCGCTGAGTTGTAAGTAGGCTCTGTGCAGCAGTCCCAAAGGACTTTCAAAAGAGAGCTTCAAACAATAGAAAACAATCCTACCATAAGTGATTGTGCAGTAAGCTATCATAGAGTGCTATAGGAAAAGAAGGAGAAATTATAGCAAGTTAACATAAAGGGACATAAAGGCACATTAGGGTATAAAATCAGCTGGTGTGACAGACTTTGGAATGCCAGGAAGCAAACTTGTCAGACATTGCCCAGCTTGACTCCTTTTCCATATGCACATGATTGAATTCATTGTGACTGTGGACATAGCCAAGTGTGGCGAACTACTTAGGGCAGTTTAAGAATCCATTAGAATCATTAGATTTCTTCCAAGCTAGCCAGAATAATCAAATTTATGTCCAAGTGGAAACTAGTTTAACTGCCCATCTTACTTAACTTTCATAAGAATTGAAAGAAAAATCTTATTCAAGGTTCACTCACAAATGCTTTCTAATGGTTCTGTAAAAAAAATTCTACTCATCTCCAGTCAGAAATGGCTTCATATTTATGTTACTGAACGCTGTTTTAAAGAATGTGTTGTGACATCACTAGAACAGTCTGTGAACCCAGATTACCCATCTAATGAAATTGAGTCATCTTGTGACTATAGCATAAGTGATGTAAAAAATGAAACAAACAAACAAACAAAACATCAAGCTGAATATTTATTTGATTGCTTGCATTATCTGGATTGCTTGTCCGTTTCTGTCTGGGTTAGTGTCAAAAGTTTTCAACTGCGAGTCCCTCCAGGGCAGGATTGATGTCATCTCCATCACTCTGAGAGCCCCAGGCTCCTCATCCAATAAGCATTTCCTGAGTGCCCATTATGAGACAGGAGTTCTCTGCTGCACGGTGCTCTTCCAGCTAGAGATGGCAGGGAAGACATTTTTTTCCCCCCTGCCTAAATAAATACATGCAGAGCTTTCTTTCTGCACGCTTACCATTTCCCTTTCCTGATCTGTAGAGAGAAGGAAGGAGAAAATCAGGCATGTTGTTTTTTGAATCTTGAGGGTTTAATTCAAAGCTAAGGCTGAAGATGTTAGTACAGCTGGTTTAGTCCTAAGGGGCTTGCCATTGAGTGCTGCATGGCAGACATTTGGTTGTGTTTGATTTTTCTTCTTTCTTTTTTTCTTTTGCTTTAATCTCTTCATAGTCAGTAAACAAACACAAAATGTTATCTCAAAAGCCACACCTTACAACCACTGCAGAGCTTTTATGCCTCGGCACCACCCACCAACATCTGGAGGAGCTGTCTTGAGCCTATAAACCACATGACATTTGTTGCAGATCTAGGAGAATAAGAACTCAAATACATCAGTTAGTTAGTTAGATACCAATCTAACTAACTAACTGATCTTTAACTAACTAACAAATCTTTAGTTAGATACCAAAGGTCTACCAATCTTAGGAGCCTCAAAACTCTGTTTCTGCAGAAATGTTAGTATGGCCATGGAATTTTTGCCTTTTGATATAAATCATTTATATTTGTAGAAACTATTGTGTTTTCAGATCCTTTAATCACCTATTCTGGACAATGTTGCAAAGGTAGGAAATGAAGTACACTCATCCTTCTGTATCCATGGTGGATTAGTTTTAGGACAACCCTCCACATACACATGGCTACCAAAATTTGAGGATGCTCAAGTCCCTTATATATAACGGAGTAGTATTTAGATATAACCTATTCATATCTTCTTACATACTTTAAATCATCTCTGTATTACTTGCAATACTGCATACAGCTAGCATTTTCAGTGACTAATAGTTCTGTTCTCAGACTCATGGTCTGCCACAAGCTCTTGGCCAAAAACACCCATCTCATCTCATTGCTATGCTGCTCTTGCCGTGTCAGCAAGGGCTGAGTTCAAACCACACAAGGGGATGTGCTTGTCAGGGTGATGTTAAGATTTACTACTTAAGTTCATGGGCTTTGGAGATAGGTAATCTGAATTCAAATCTTCTTTTTGCCCATTATTCCCTGTGTGACCTTGAAAAACTTACTTAACCTTTAAATCTCCCTTTTTCATCTATAGAAACAGCCAACATTTATTTAAACTGCTTCCATGTGCAATATTTTATGTTCAATGTTTAACATGTACTAACTCATTTAATCCTACAACAACCAATTATGGTGCTATTTCTAATATTAATTTTATACATGAAAAATAAAGAATAAAAGAAAGAAAATAGAACAGAAATACATTTTCTGGGGGGTACACAGCTAGTAAACACTCTAGTTGTGCTTCAATCCTGACAACTAGCTTATATTCTGGAAGTGATAACACTTTGTATTATCATTAAACTCTTAGCAGAACCTGATACCTTTAAACAAGAAATAAATGTTAGTTAATTCTGTTGGCAAGGAGGCGATCCCCCCAGAATTAGTGCTTTTGTCCACTTAGTTTGTGTTTGGCTCAGTCAAATTTGTGAAGAAGTAAAACTCTCTGTTATGAGACTGAACTCACGCTCATTAAAGAAGTAACTTCATATGAGTGTTAATCTAGAAAAGTAGTCTAATCTTAGACTGCTGTAAATGCTAGAAAATGTTAGTATGAAGTTTTTACCCCTTCCTTTCTTCTCTACATTTCTCTCCTTCTCATTTACTTTATGAATACATTTTATAAATGTATTTGCTGATTTTCCCCAACTAATTACAAATATTAAAAATAACGTCTTACTCTCTTGCATGCTCCAATAAGATAGCCAACAGCTGCCATGTACCATCACAAATCAAAATTCTAATCCCCAGAGATGATGCAAAATTTGACAGTTAAGTTCATGAACTTGCCGCTGTGAGCTTACACTGGCAGCACTGTACAAACACCTCGGTAAGGTTTCATAAGTATGGTGTATCAGTGTCTCACAGCTGTATTCCTGTTGATGTGTGGCAGTGTCTTGTTTGTATGCTTTTCTGTGCTGTCTCAAGAAGGTCAGAGCTTGAATTAGATCAACAAACAAACATTAAACTTCTTGTTAAACTTTGTAAGAGTAGAAGTGAAATCAGGGACATATTAGTCCAAGTTTATAGGGATAATGCTATGAAATAAATGGCAGTGTTCAAATGGATTAAATATATATATATTGTCTGAGGGGAGGGAAAGTGTCACTGGTAAAGAGGGGTCAGGGCAGCCAATAATGAGCAGGACTGATGAAAAATTGCAAAAATTCGTCAAATTGTGTGTCAAAATCATCAGTAAACAATGATAAAGTGACAGTTATAAAAATCTTCACAGAAAATCTTGGCATGAGAAAGGTGTGTTTAAAAGTGACCCTGAAGGAGCTCACAGATAAATAAAAGCAAAGGAAAAATGCAGTTTACCAAGGCCTTTTGGAGAGGCAAGACGATGTTTTGGACTGTGTTATCACTGGTGATGAAACATGAGTGTACCAATACAATCCTGAAACAAATTCTCAAAGTGCACAAAGGAAGTCAGCCAATTCTCCATGACCAAAAAAAAAAAAAAAAAAAAGTTTCATCAGCCCACATCAAGGATCAATCAAAAAACAATATTGATAAACTTTTTTGGTATCAGAGGGACTATGTCTTATGACTTTGAACCAACTGGAAAAACAGTCAACCAAGTTGACTATTTGGAAGCACTAAAAAAAGCCTGTGTGAAAAAGTTAGATGAAAATGACCTGAACTTTTTACCAACAACTCATGGCTCTTGCATCATGACAATGTACCAGCTCACATGGCACTCTTTGTGAGGGAGTTTTTAGCCAGGAAACAAATAACTGGATTGGACCTGCCTCCCAACTCAGCTGTTCTGGCCCCCTGTGACTTTTTTCTTTACATGAAGATAAAGGAAATATTGAAAGGAAGTCATTTTGATCACATTCAGGACATCAAGGGTAATACGATGACAGCTCTGATGGCCATTCAAGAGAAAAGGGTTCCAAAATTGCTTTGGAGGGTAAACTGGCATTGGTGCATAGCTTCTCAGGGGAGTACTTAGAAGGTGACTGTAGTGATACTCAGCAATGAGGTATGTAGCACTTTTTCTGGGATGAGTTCGTGAACTTACTTGTCAACCTTGTATATCAACCTGATCTGAGTATGAACAAAATTGTACTGATACCCAGTACTCTCTCTAAAGATGGTCAGGACACAACTGTGGCCACAAAAACGGCCACTGAGCTGCAATATCAATAGCAGTGACTTGGTCATGCTGACTGATAGCTTCTATTACCCCTAGGTTAAAAGATGTTCAGAGAAGGGTCAATGAAAGCTAATTATAACTTGAGGGTCTTGCCTTCATTATACAAGGCCAGGGTGAGAAGCCCTTGTAAGTTAGAATTCTGCTTACTTTGGGGAAATAATTTCTTTATGTATGTGGATGAAGGGAAGGAATAAGGAGGAGGCCAGAGGGCTTCTTGTAATAGCTTACAGTGGTCCTTTAACCAGAAGTCAATCTGCCGTTTTCCTCTTATCCTCTAGGTCTTGGTTTCTAATTTTTTTTCTTTTTCTTTTTTTACTGCAGCAAGTGTACTGCCTCTTCCCTGTCACAGAAAATGTGGCTTTCCTTATCTGTAAGGTGTCTTAATTTAGTGGAAAATAGAATTGAGTCCACGGCCCACTCCCTGTTCCAGGAATGTTTTTCTCAAAATAGGAAATATATAATATGTAGGCTGAGTGGCTAGAATTAAGTTGGATCAGTATGAAACAGGAAGATTTGTTTCCTTCAGAAAAAAAAAAAAAAAAAAAAATCTCCCACTGCCTTGTCTGGCTGCTGAATCCAGGACAAATATCTGGACTCAAGAGGTATACAAATCAAACCATTCTGGGCGGATTATTATAATGATGACCCTCTCCGTGGATTCCTACATGCCCTTTTAACAAAGCCTTTTGTGGACTGACATTTCTAGTTAAGATTTTGAAATCATTATATTTAATGCCGTCTCTTCTTGATTAGGTTAAAAGAGGACGAAATGGACTTTCCTATGGTGATAGGCGAATCTTTGTTTTTATGAGGAACTACAGTATAAAGCGGTCGGTGCTTTAGATACCCAGGTGAGATGAATTGTCTCAAACTGAAGAGGAGGTAAGTAGAAATGCAAAATTTTATGACGGTGTTTTTTTTTTTGTGGCTTCAAAACACCCATCTGGGTGAAGACTACCAAATCCATTGCTATCCAGCCTCAGATTCTTATTTTCTATCTACCTCTTCAATAATAAAAGCCCAGGTTTGTTCTGGCTGCTTCAGTGTACCACAGAGCAACAATGAACATGTGTGTCACTCCATTTCCAGCACAATGTCTGGGAGGAAAGAAGGAAAAATAACTCACAGCAGGTTTAGAATATCTAGTGCCCATTATTGAGAAATGGGGAGTGTCACGAACCACAGCAGAGCATGTGTTCTCACTGGGTGAAAAATTTTCATGTAACAGGACTCATGGAATGACAATAAAACTTGTATCTTCGGGAAGGAGACTTCTTTCTACTCCCCCATACCTCTCAACTGAAAATTTTATTCTTCCATTAAAAAAGAGGGGAAGCCAAAATGGCTCAGCCAGCTAAGCAATTGCCTTGCAGCCCTGGGGACTGAGGATCCCGTGTGGACCCATATGCTGAACTGGGAGGTGCTTCCCCTGTGCGAGGCCCCCCAGTTCAGTTCTTGCCCCCCCCCCCACTGCCAGTTAAGCCTCTGGCTGAAGGAGGCATGCCTCCTCTGCGGGAAGCCCCCAGCCCAATTCCTGCCCTGCGTGGCTCCTGCCCACCTGTGTGGAACAAAACCATGTTGAAAACTGACGACGTACAACTATGGAGACTGCTCTGGGCCCTCCCCCTTCTCTCTGTCTCTCTGTCTCTGTCAATAAAAAAAAACAAAAACAGACAAACAAGACAAAAAAACTGCTCTGTCATGTATAAACTTCATTTGCTTCTTCTTCAAGTTGAATCTTAAGGTTCTGCCTTGTGCCCTTAACTTAATGGATATTCTCAGAATTGGCAGCTTTTCTTTCGTGCGGGAAGGAGGAATAATTCTGAATTAAGAGCACCAAATAGGTTAAGAATACATTATGTCAGAGGCTGTAGATTGTTAACAAGCAAAGGAAGCACAAGTCCTAGAGTGGGGGTGGCGAACCTATGGCACTCGTGCCCAAAATGGCACACGGAGCAATTATTTCAGCACACAGAGCTGTGAATACCATTTAAAAAATTATTGTTTATGCTCTTATAGACATAGAAGTAATCGATACCTCTATCTCACTCGATGGGTTGGCACGCGAGTCGAGTGAGTATACTCTTATTTCGTAAACTTTGGCACTCAATCGCCAAAAGGTTCACCACCCCTGCCCTAGAGTATCATACAATTAATGGCAACTGGGTAGGATTGTCAGCTGTTCCATCCCCATTTCTTCCCCTGTTGATTCCAGAGGTGACTCTTTCTAGTCTAAAACTTGACAGAGTCCTAGGTGTTTTTCTAATTTCAGAGTGAATCTCAATTCATGAGTGTAGTGGATGCTGTGGGTGCCCTGCCTGGACCCCTTTCGCAGGCCCATGCACGCTTCTCCAGCTGCTGTGTATGTAGGTTGCTAACAACCCTCAACCGACCCCCTAACCTCCTTCCAGAAAAGAGCTGATGGCAGCTGTATCTCCCTAGAGATTATGATCCTTTAACTACAACCAGCTAATGATTGATGGATCTGGGGTTACAAATGGCTGGCCCCCTTGCATCAAAGAAGAGGATCATAATTAATTTTGTGTGATTCCATGGATTAGGTCAAGACCTGTAGATGGACCCACATCTTTGCTCTGCCCTGTCCTCTTCCCTCTCCTGTTTGTCATTCCTCCCCTGAAGAGTACTCCTGCATTAAACTTCACACGCCAGTACTACTGTCTTAGGCTTTGGCTCTAGAGTATCCATACCTACAACAGTGAGTTTGCCTATATATTTTAACATTTTTTTTTAATCCTGATGAATTAAATAATGCAGTATCATTGTTAACCAGAATTCCATTGGAAAATGGAACATTTAAATGGAACAAATAAACAATTCTCTCTGAATTGTTGAAGAGTATTCTATTGACCCATAATAAACCTTTATAAAAGAATCAGAAAAGTTCTTTTTGTTCAGTAGTGTTGTCTGTGTAGCCTTTCTTCATCCATCAACTTACACAGAAGAATGATGGGCAAATCTTCAAAGATACAAAGGATGGAAATTTGAATTCAGTGACTTATTCCTACTCCTTCCCCCACCCCCCAATTTTAGGTAGTTCATCTAGTATTAACTTTATAGTATTTCTTCCAAAAGATACCCTGCCACAATAGGAATAATAATTATGGCCTTAGTTTGTGTTAGTCATCTAGGCGACACAATAAAAAATTTTTACTTGAGAAATATTTGGTGATAGAAAGGGAACTGCCTCTGGGTGGTGAGCACATAATGCAACACATAAATGATATATTCTAGAATCATACAACTGGAACCTATGTAAATTTGACTAACCAATGTCAGACCTATAAATTTAACAATAAAAAATAAACAACAACAACAGCAACAACAACAACAAAATAAATTCACTTTGAATCAAATAGTCCATCCAAGTGTGAAATGGTATATATATTCAGGGTTCTCTGTAATTAGAAATATGATTGTGTAAATGTCTGAAATATCTGTACACATATTAGAACAATTAGCCTAGAGCCCATTCTAATCCAGACAAAGAATTTGCAAAATTTGAAGGTCTTCTCGTAGCACTACCAGCTAGTGAGATAAAGGTGGGCTGATTCAGCAACTGGAAGAATGGTGATTCTAGCTGACAGGTGCAGTCCTCGAGGAAATGTCGGGTTGACCCTGCTGCTTAGAAAAACAGAGCATACATAGAAATAATGAAAAAGCACATAGGAAACAAATATTTTAAAGGCAGTATTTTTGTTGGGCAGAACAATATACATAATTCTACAGTAACCTTTGAATCTTTCACAGACATCAAAACTGTGCTTTGCCCCAAACATATTGTCCAGATAGGCTGACTGATACACCAAATTGAATATTACTGATTCTCAGTGTAGTAGTTTGGCCTGAAGAAATCAGCTCTTTGTTTCTACCATGTTATTGGTTATTTATAATCAATATCTTGTAAGTAAATCTAAAACATTATTTTTAAAGCGAGCAGGTGCTTGCTATTTTCTGTTTTGCCATTTGATGCTCATTTTGATTCAATTTCTTCATGTTCACAAGTAATTTTTGCTGGATTTGGAGGATGTAAAGTTCTTAACATTTAATTTTTGAATAGGATGCAAACATTTGAAGGTCAGTACTAAAAAGTCATGTAATTGTTTTTCATATTATATACTTTATTGTTTATTTGTGAAAATCACAGAATTTTAAGTTCAAAGTCTATTCTCCCAGGGATTGTTTCCTAAAGGCCAGGCTTTTAAAGGAAATACAAACACATTTTGTTGTTGAGTTTCCAAACAGAAAACCTTGGAACTTGCCATTTGTTGCTAAGAAAGTAGAGGTAATTATTATAGTCACTAATGTTCTTAGTCAAAATTGTTTCCCACTTGCCATATGATTATTATGCCACTTGAAAAGATAAGATAACTTAAGAAGCATCTCTCAAAGTTAAGTACTTCATATTCTATTCGATAAGGGGAAAATCAGATTTTTTGAGTAAAAAGCAAAAGAATTACTTTAGAAAATCTGAATAATTCCTTACCATTTTTACTAAGATTCTAATGCATTTTATGACCATCTCTATCTAAATAAAAAAAAATTTGTTAAAATTTTGAAAACAAGAATATTGGTACTGACAAAACGTTTGTCTTTACATTTTATTATCAGACAAAAATTGAGAACATGAAAATGAACTTTACATTTTAATGTACTGTGTTCTTAGAATGTTTTATTCTTTAGCTTTTATATTTGAAAGATTTATGAAAAGGAAAATCAATGGAATCAGAAATTTTAAAATTGCATGTGAATAAAGCGTTGACTTTGATTAGTTCATGCATTTCTAGTAGCATTTTTCTAGGTCAAAACTTGGCAGGATTGGGATGTCGGGAGAGCTCAGTGGTTGAGCTGTTGCCTCATAATCATGAGATCTGGAGTTCTACTCCTGGCCCCAGCCCATGCAAACCAATATGCTGAACTGCAGTACAACTGGTATCTGCTGACATGGCTCAGAGGTGAAAGTTCTTGCCTCTCATGAAGGGAGATCCCCCAGTTTGGTTCCTGCCCAACATGGCCCCACATCTACCTGTGTGGAATGAAACCGTGTCACAACTAATGGTGTACAACTATGGAGACTGCTCTGGGCCCTCCCCTTTCTCTCTCTCTCTCTCTCTCTCTCTTTCACTCTCTCTCTTACCTTCTCTCAGAAACAATATAATAAAATCCTAGAAAGAAAACAAAACCAAATACTTGGACGGGTGAAATTTTAGTGGGTAAGAGGGAGGACACACATTTATAGAGTGATGATATTATCTCTGGTTTGGTTTAATATATTGGTTTAATAGTCAATATTTTTCTTATATTTTCTTTTTCTAATTCTTGCTTATTTCTAGAAATAAACTATGTTTTTGTTTTTGTCTTTTGTAACTAAAGCTAGAACTCTGTTATCAACCTCTTTTTAGTAGTTTGGCCAATTAATTGTTTGACCAGACTAATAATTTTTAAGTCATTAAGGCAGATTAATCATCTGTGAATAATTATTTTTGTAGCTACAAATATGGGTGATGTATGGAAAAACAGGCCATTGATATAATGGAAGACTTAAAATAGTTACATCTGGATTATATATGTTCATAAAAAAGGCAAAGATAATTCAAAAGATGTATACTTCAAAAATAAACTGATATATTATTAAAACATGCATTTATATGATTGGTAGAACAGACTTTTTCCGTAATTAAAACTTTTAAGGCTAACATCAAAATTAATTTGTATTGTCTGTGTTTCTACCACATATGACATAGTGAGGCCATCTGGAAATATGCAGGGTAGAGATCAATCTAGAAATACAATTTTAGGTTTATGCAGTTAATTTACTAAGTGAACAAGCCACATGTGAGTATTGAATATTATCTTCAAATAGGAAAAAATACAAAAACATGGTAGCTACAAAAAAAAAAAAAAAAAAAATTGTAGAAGTCTTCAAGTCTTTGTGATAGATAGTGGTAATTCTTGCATTGTGTATATAAAATATTTGCTAAATTAAGTCATGTAGTTTCCCAAACCATATAATGTGAAGTCTACTGTGGCTATACTGAGAAAGGTTAAAATTGTGTGTTGGCAAGTTACCTGCTACACTTCCTCAGTTTTCCCTAGGGCCATCCATCCCTAGGATGGACAGGCCTCCAATCAAAATTTTCTTTGGGGTCTTTGTCTATATAAAATTTTTGATTTAAAAATGTGTTATAAAATTTATGGGCCTATGTTAGGCATGATAATTTTCAATAAAGCGTCAGAATAAAGGATAAAGTAGAGCTATTTGCACATTTATTTATTGTCCAATCTTTGCATGTCAAGATTCTTCTTGGTATCTGGTTGCTAAGCACTATATCTTGTTTTTTTTTTTCTTGTCAAATGCATGGTTTCTGACTAATTTTATATCTCTCACAATGTGAGAAAAAGATAGCAATGCTGTTATTATTCATGATGTCGTTTCTCTTCAGACCCTGTTTGAATTGAAACAATATAGGGTTTCTTGCCTCTGTAGTTTCTAATACTATTCACTTAATCTAGTTATATCAATACTCAAAAGTCTGTAGCATCCATCATGCCAGGAACACTGGTTTTCTATGACTATCTCAAAAGTTGTTATTGTGCTTTGTTGATGATGACCACAAATGCAAGTCTTATATAATATATGCAGGAAAATATGAATGATAAATTAATTGTTTTCTGGTTTTGTGAAATTTAGTGTTCAGAATTTTATAAAATCCACATAGAAGGATGCATTCTCCCATTATATCTTCTCTTGAGCTCTCTAGGCAGTTGCCACAGCCTTTCTAGAATATGATCTATTTCCAGGTTGACTTTACTTCTTCCCCCAGGAAGATAGATGAGAACAATGGGGGACAAGAAGAGTGGTCCTATTTAAAAAAAAAAAAAAAAAAAGTCCACTCCTTATCCAGCATAGCTTAAGACCAGTATGGCAGAGAACATCAACACATGATGTAAGGCAAGAGAGGACATAGATTGGAAGAATCACTGGATATAGGGGAACAAAGATCTTGAAAGGTCTTGGAGGAGATAGGTGAGGTAACCCTGGGAAAATGGCCTGACTTATGATGTGAAACCTGAGGAGGAAGGGGAGTGACAGCCCTGGGTAAACCTGCATTCACCTTGCTCCTCTGGTGCTATAGACTGAAAGAGCCACTTCTGTCCAAAGAACTCTTGTACCAGCCAACATGCGTAGCTCAAGTCCAGAGGGTGGCAGTATACCATTGGTATCCCATAGCCCTGAACTTGTCCTTTGTCCCTCAGAAATGTGAATTTCCCCAAATCAACATGCCAGCACCATTCCAGAGGCTCAGTCTCATCCAGACTCTCATGGTTTCATAAGAAAAAGACACTGCTGGCTAGTGAAGGTTTCCTCCTGAAGCCTCTTTGGAACATCTGGTTTACCCCTTGTACGGGTAGAGGCTTAGACAGTACTCCGAAAGTGGAAAATGGAGAGTGGGGACCACAGGGTCCTAAATTAATCTCAGTCTTCCTGTCCAAGAACATCCTCAGTGCTGGTTGGTCCTGGGCACCAGAAGGGAAGCTCATAATGGAAAGGCCTGGGACTCCCCGAGGAGCACGCACATGACAGGGTTCTGCTTGCTTGGGTCTAAGGGCAGTATGGGATTTCCTCATAATTTCTCTGTTGCAATTTGTCTGACTAGCAATTGCCTCATACAATCTTGGGGTTATTTCTTAAACTGCTGCTAAGTTACCTCTAAAGTGCCCTTCTCTGTGACCCAGCAGGAGATATTAAGATATGTGTTTTTAGGATGTTGTTCTGTAATGAAGATGAGGAATTCTAAGATTTTAAGAGCAAATTACCCATGCTTCAAGTATAAGTCCATAAATTTATGAGCATTTATATTATGTTTTCATAGTTCATCTTCATTTTAGAATAGTGGACCAGGCTCTGAAGAGAAACTTTCAACTCAGAACTCCTTACAAAGAGAAAACACTTTTGGAAATTGGGGCCATCATTATTGCTTACTGTATTTCATTTAAATAGATGAAAGCAGAGCAACTTGTCACTTTAGTAGAAAAAAATTGAATATATGCATTTTGTGGGAGCTTCAGAAGTTGTAAGTTATGACTGGTAATGCAAATCTATTTTTTAATGGATAGTCCCATTCAAAGAACAATGAAAGGTAGTGAAGTCTCTTTGTCTTTTTGTACTTAGAAGAAACAGGTATAAAAATTTGGTATTCTAAAACCATAGATCAAATACTATAGTTTAAGAACTTTAGAATGACAATAATTAGAAAGAAATGCAACTATTGTGGGAAAAAATGCATCTTTTGTGAGAAAAGGAAATAAAACAACTTTTATTTCTTTGATGTTGCTATGGAGAGAAGATGAATAGCCAGAGGGCGAAACTTTATTCCTATTCGGAAGTATAGATGAATTCCTGACTTCATCTTAATTTTAATTGATTTATTTTGCTTTTTGATTTTTCTTCCTCTTCTTCCTCTTCTCCCCCTCCCTTTTTTTTTCTTCATCTTTCTTCTTCATTTTTTGGTACCCTTCCTTTACATGTGAGGAATTTATATTAAAATCCTTTTGTATAATCCTTTTCACTTCCTCCAGAAGTTATTATTTAAATTTACTTTGGGGAAAAAAAATTAGATAACAATTTTCCAAAATAGAGACTCCTGGAGAACCCATCTACTCTAAGAGAAGTGAATGTTTTTTTTTTTTATTTTTTTTATTTTATTGTTTTTGACAGAGGGAGAGAGAGATACAGAGACAGAGAGAGAACTGAACTGGGGGTACTCCCAGTTCAGCATTTGGGTCCACAAGGGCCAGGGCCAGGATTCGATCCTGGTTCCCCGGCGCTGCAAAGTGAGCGCTTAACCCACTGAGCCATCCCAGCTTCTCCTGATGTGAGTGTTTTAAGTATAATAATGGGTGTGATGCAAACTCCACAATTTAATAATAAAACTTACTTAGGATAATATTAATAAATAAGGTCTTGGTCTTAGGGATTGCTTATCTCTTTGCTTATTCTCATGTAACTATTAAAGAAATGAAATGCTACTCCTATGTAGCTGTGATAAAGAACAATATAGATTCACACTTGCTACTAAGGAGGGAGCACCCAGAAAGAATAAATGAGAAAAGCTAGGCACACTAAGATCCTGGTTACTTAAAAAGGAAATACAGAGATGCATATTATCTTTTATACTTTTTCTTGAAAGGATATGTAAGAAAACTGTTGAACACTGCTACCACTGGGCTAGGGTGTTGAAAGAGGTAGGAAAGAGCTAGCTAGCATCCACTGTCATTTAATACCTATTTGCATCATTTGAATTTCCTTACCATGTTCCATTATGTGGTAGGCGAAATTATAAAACTGTCTCAAGATTTGCCATCACCATGGAGGACATGTCATGCATAATCACCAGATTTGTGAATATGGTGAATTTTACTCTTATGATTTTCTTGTGTTATATGATGTAATTTATTTTAAGAGGGATTATCCAGGTGTTCTTGACCTAATCATAAAGGCCCTTTAAAGGCAGAGAGTTTCCTTTGCTTGTTTGAAGGAGGAGGAGAAGAAGGAGCAGTAGGAAGAGTATCATAGTCATTGTCATCAGAGATTCAAAGCACAAGAAGGATTGAATATGCCATTGCTGGTTTGAAGATAAAAGGGAAAACATGGCAAAGAATGTGAGCAGCGTCTAGGAGCTGAGAGTTCTTGGTTGACAGCCAGCAAGGAATTTGATCTTTGTCTGAGAACTGAATCCCACTAAGGAGAATGAGCTGGAAGTAGATTTTCTCTTCTGCCAGAGACTCCAGACAAGAACTCAGTCCAGCCAATACCTGACTTCAGCATTATAATACACTGAGCAGAGGACTCAGCCACAACATGCTGGGTTTCTGACCTCCAGAACTGAGAGCTAATACATGGGTGCTGTTTCATGCTGCTAAGTTTGTGGTAATTTGTTACATAGTAATAGAAAACTGCTGTTAGTTTTCTATATTATTTTTAAGAAAATGAGTGATTTTCTTAGAGAGTATCTGGGCACTAGGATTATGAGCAATTTTATTCCCCTACTTAAATAGAGAATCATAATAAATGTTATTAAAAAAAAACCCCAATTCTTACTATAAGGATAACATGTGCTCTTTCAAAATTGAATATAAACTTACTGGCCCTAAAGAAAGTCAAATTTTCTTATTTATTTATTTATTTATTGTTAAATTAAATGGGGTGACATTGATTGGTAACAATTAGATAGTTTCCAGATGTACAAGTCCACATTGATTTTTATTATATGTTTTTATCTATGCATCCCTCTCTCATCCTAGAAAATATATTATGTAACAATATACATTAGAAATGTGTTTTCATAAGGTAAGATTCCCTAAAATCAAATAGCAAAACAAAACCCCCAAAACAAATTTGAAAACATCATCGGAGTGACTAAGCAAGTGGCTTATTCCAGGGCATGCTGGGACTATAGGAGGGAAGAGCACGTCCACTGGGTTTGTTTCTGTCAATCCAGTGAACCCAGTACCTCTCACAGGGCTTCACATACAGCATGCATTCTGTATTCACTTGCTAATTAAGTTGTACACCTTGAACCTATATAATTTTCGCTAACCAATGTAACCCTAATAAATGTAACAATAAAGAACAAAACACAAAAACAAAACAAAATAAAAGCAAAAACAAATGAATGCACTTGCTGACAATGTGGCATTTTAAAGATAATAGGTTTTCTTCCACTCAAACTCTCCCTTCCACCATTTCGTTTCATACTTTAGAGCTGAGAAATTTCTCTTCCTGTGTATTCTTTAAGTTCACACCCTTACAGCTTCCACAGTTTAGATTCCTTTAATCTCTGGCCTGGACATTTAAGATACATTACACAGCCAAGCTACCGTGTCTCCATTAACTATCTTGAGTGACTATTTTTCAGCTAACAATTTCCTAAAGGCTGAAGATGTCTTTTTTTTTTTCTCAAATTATTTGTTCCCTTTTGCTTTGCTACTATAGGTTCAAATTCTTTAGGTAGTAGTTCTCAGCATTTTCTCCTTCCTCAATAGGTAAGTTCTCGGTGGCGAAGACTCTTCTCTTATTCTTCGGTCTTATCCACAGATTCAGCTCAGGACCTGGCACATATTGATGTCAATACATGTAATAAATGTTAATAAAGAATTAAGACTTTTATTGGGGGAACATTTCTTACAAAGAAAAACTCCCTGTGGTTATTGGATAATTCAGATCTGCTTTTATTTGATCTCTGAAAAGTCTAGTTACAAGGTAGTTGGGAAGGTTTTTTAGGTCTCTGACAATAAAAAGAGTGCTGGTAGAAAGAAAAAAGAGAAAACTGAAGATTATAATGAATTTATACCTAATGTACACTAGCCTCTGTTTCTCTGGTTAATTTCAGGGACTGTTCCATAAACTAAGATTTTGCTTTTCCCATTCATCCTGAGAGGGAGTGTCTTTTTATTATGTAGGAGTTTAAAATGATTGATCTAAACTCCCTAGAAAATTTGATTTTTTAAATAAGAAAACAATGTCTTTCTCTCCATGTCATTTGGGTTCTGGAGACAATTAACATGCAGTGGACCTTGGAGAACACGGCTACTCCCCGTACTTCCTTAGAGCCTCAAGTGATTACAAACATAACATTTCTCCTTAACAAAGGACATCTTGCCCCTTGTGCTAAACCTGTATGTTCCCCCCTCCCCCAACTCTGAGCTCTAAAGGTTCAATTTAGCATCCAAAAAGTGGAGCTGTGTTCTTTCCATTTAGTACCTCATTATGAAAATAGTGGAAGAATTGGAGTGCTGGCTGGCAATTTTACTACGATATACGGCCAAGCAGAATGCAGACTTGCATTTTGCCATTTAGAATTTCTCTAAGTTATTGACAGGAGTAGGTATTTTTCCACTGGAACATAGAAATAAGATCATCATATACTATGCTCAGTTTTACCAAAAATTCCAATCCCTTTGAATCCAAGGGCTCTGCAGGTACCCCTCAGGTAATAAGAGGAAGTGGTGCTTTTCCATTACAGAACCTATAACTACCTTTCAACGTGATTGACAACAGTCTCCTCAGTGCTTTAACTACGGTATGCAGTATTAACAGCAATCTTTTCACAAATTTAGTAAGGAGCAAAGAACAGTTTCTTACAAGTTCTGGCATGGGTAGTTTTTACATTTTCTATTTCCCTAAGAAGGTTTTTGTGCTTTTTCTCATGGCAAATCCAATTCTGTTAGCAGCTTCTATTCTTATATCTGTGCTCAGGGTGAGGAAGGAGAATCCCAGAGCCTTCGTCTTTATAGACCAGCAGTCCGAAACTGTAGTTCGTATCTAGGTCCCCAGAGAGCAGACAGTTATGGCCAGCTTGCACAATATTATAAAATTATTTTAATTACTTGCCAAAAATTAAAAGCAAGGAGGATTTCATGTAAAAAGAACTCTGAATATTGGCTTTTCTTAAAAGAAGTTGAAGTTTTGGCAATGCTAGGCCTGACTGATTTTCTGCATGGCAACTGGAATTGGGTAGTGGCTGCTGGTTTATCCCAATCCAGGGTGGCTCCTAAAACACCCATTGCTTTTTGAGAATTAGAAAAAGGCACTGTCTCTAGGTGGATGAATTATAAGGAAGCCTCATTAGAGAGGACACAGTCCACATATAACAGCTTTGGCACAATAGCTGCCATCTCCTGGAACCATTTTACTCATGGGTGAAACCTTTAGGCCTCTGAGTTATTGACCACTGCCAAAGTCTTTGGAAAGAGTTAGCTTTCAGAGTGTGTCTTGAGGAATGAGGACTGGCCTAGAGGGTTTTCTTTGATTGCTTGACCACAGAAATGGAGACACCAGCAGTTGCTTGACCTAGCTCCTGTTTTCTTTCAGATGATAGCTGGATAATTTTGTAGGAATTATATAATCAGAGTCTGGGTCTCCTTATCCTCAAGTTTCACCCTACTTTCTGAATTTCCATACTCCCCCCATCTACAGCCCCCCCCAATACTGATTTATTATTTGCTTTTTTTTT
>PVKE010034508.1:0-17357 GCA_004027555.1 Craseonycteris thonglongyai
TTCTCTCTGTCTCTGTATCTCTCTCTTTCTCTCTCTGTCAAAAACAATAAAAATAAATCTTAAAAAAAAAAAAGAATGAATCTGGACTGTGAACTGTCACCGTATACCAAAATTAACTCAAAGTGGATTAAGGACCTCCACATAAGATCCAAAACTATAAAGTGCATAGAAGAAGGCATTGGCACTACATTAACAGACCTTGGGCTCAGAGAGCACTTTATGAACTTGACCCCAAAGGCAAGGGAAGTAAAAGCAAAAATTAATGAATGGGACTATATCAAACTAAAAAGCTTCTACACAGCAAAGGTCACTGCCAACAAAGTAAAAAGGAAACCAACCGAATGGGAGAAAATATTTGCAAACAATGCCTCTGATAAGGGGCTTATATCTAAAAAATATAAAGAACTCATACAACGCAACAACAAAAAAACAATCCAATTAAAAAATGGGCAGTAAGACCGAAACAGGCACTTCTCTCCTGAAGACATACAGCCAACAGATTCATGAAAATATGCTCAAAATCACTAGCAATTAGGGAAATGCAAATTAAAACCGCAAGAAGATACCACTTCACGCCTGTTAGAATGGCTACAATCAACAAGACAAGGAATAACAAGTGCTGCAGAGGCTGTGGACAGAAAGGAACCCTCATTACACTGCTGGTGAGAATGTAAATTGGCACTACCATTGTGGAAGGCAGTGTGGAGATTCCTCAAAAAACTAAGAATGGAATTGCCATATGACCCAGCAATCCCTCTCCTGGGAATCTACCCAAAAAACCTGAAAACCTTAATCCGCCCCAATGTTCATCGCAGTACTGTTCACGGTGGCCAAGTTGTGGAATCAACCAAAGCATCCTCTGATAGATGACTGTATAAAGAAGTTGTGGTACATTTATACAATGGAATACCACTCAGCAATAAGAAAAGACAAAATGCAGCAATTTGTGAATACATGGACCGTGAAAACATCTCATTAAGTGAAATAAGTCAGAATGAAAGAAGCAAGAAACATATGACCTCACTTATAGGTGGAATATAAAACTGAAAGGTACAAAGAAACAAAGACTCATGGACACAGTCAATAGTTTAGTGGTTATCTGAGGGTAAGCAGGGAGGTGGTGGGAGAGATGGGTGGGGGGAGTAGGGAGGGGGAGTCAAACATTTGGTGATGGAAAGTGAACTGATTCTGGGTGGTGAGCACATAACACAGTGTGTAGACAATGTAACGTACAATTGTACACCTGGAAACAATGTAATTGATATCAATCAATGTCACTCCAATAAATTTAACAATAAAAAAATACAAATAAAACAGGATATAAATTGAAAGTAAAGGGAATCTAAGAAAATATTCCCAACATGCAAAAGTTTTTTTTTTTATTGGTGGGGTTAGAAACTCTTTTAAATATTAGCATAGCTCAGGTAATGTATCATAAATAGCTAACACATGCATCCATATCTTCTCCAAATTAGAAAAAAGTTTCATCCATCATCCATATAGACTCCCACTCACTGTATTTCTTCTACTTGGAAATAGCAAATCAGCTATCCACATTCACATAAGCTACTTTGGGAAAGTCAGTCACAAAACTACATTATTTGTAATTCCTTTTATATGAAATTCAAGGATATGCAAAGCAAGACAGAATAGTGGTGGTAGATGACATGGTTACAAGAGGTACAAAGCTCTCTGGGTGTTGGCTACATTCTACATATATTGATCTGGGTTGGTGGTGATGACATTAAATTATACATTTGGCACTTGAGCATTTTACTATGTTAGCTCTCTTAATTCAGGTATATGTATTCTTAAATTCTTTTAAAGAAAAACTTCTGAGAGGCCTTATGAATCTCACACAGCACAGCTTGTCTTGCCCTTGTCAAGACTGCGAAGTCTCTAATGAAGAGACACATATTTAGTGGTCTTTTCCAAGCTTTTCTTCCCCTAACGGACCCAACTCCCAATCCATGCCAACCTCAACCATCTCTGTCTGATGGGCAGAGATTAAAGATAACCACCAATGGAACAGTCCAGAGGACAAGGACAAGATCATCAGCAAAAACAAGTTCCAGGGGCCGCTATACCAAAAGTAAGCTCCCAAAAGGGAACTGAAAGGAAATCCTAATGTGAACATCAACCTTTTGATCACGCTGTATATCAAACGTAATTGTGGTTTTTGCACTGCTGAAATTTGCCATTTGATATTGGAATACATTCTTAAATAAATGTGGTTATGTTATACATCATTTCAGTGTGCACTTCTCTCTTTGTTTTTTAGCTAATGGCTTACTACTTGTTTATTTTATATTTATTTTAAACTATGGAAATGATGTTAGACAAAAAGCAAATTCAAGCGATTTCCTTATTCGAGTTCAAAATGGGTCGTAAGGCAGCGGAGACAATTTGCAACATCAACAATGCATTTGGCCAATGAGCTGCTAACAAATGTACAGTGCAGTGGTGGTTCACGAAGTTTTGCAAAGGAGACAAGAGCCTGGATGATGAGGAGTGTAGTGGCCGGCCATCAGAAGTTGACAAGGACCAATTGAGAGCAATCATGGAAGCTTTTCCTCTTACAACTACATGAGAAGTTGCCTGGGAACTCAATGTCAACCACTCTAGTCATTCAGCACTTGAAGCAAAATGGAAAGGTGAGAAAGCTTGACAAGTGGGTGCCTGATTAGCTGACCAAAAATAAAAAAAATTCTCTTGAAGTGTCATCTTCTCTTATTCTACACAAGGAACCATTTCTCGATGGGATTGTGATGTGTGATGAAAAATGGATTTTATATGACAACTGGTGATAACCAAACCAACTCAGTGGTTGGACCAAGAAGCTCCAAAGCACTTTCCAAAGCCAAACTTGCACCAAAAAAAAAAAAAAAAAAGGTCATGGTCAGTGTTTGGTGTTCTGCTGCTGGTCTGATCTACTATAGCTTTCTGAATCCCAGTGAAACCATTACATCTGAGAAGTATGATCAATGAGATGAACTGGAAGATGCAACACCTGCAGCTGGCCTCGGTCAACAGAAAGGGCCCAATTCTTTTCCACATGTGGCACAACCAACGCTTCAAAAGTTGGATACATTGGGCTACAAAGTTTTGCCTCATCTGCCATATTCACCTGACCTCTTGCCAACCGACTGCCACTTCTTCAAGCATCTCGACAACTTTTTGCTGGGAAAATGCTTCCACAACAAGCAGGATGCAGAAAACGGTTCCAAGAGTTCACTGTTTCCTGAAGCACAGATTTTTACACCACAGGAATACACAAACTTTCTGCATTGGGAAAATTGTGGATTGTAATGGTTTCTATTTTGATTAATAAAGATGTATTTGAGCCTAGTTTTAATGATTTAACTCATGGTCTAAAACCACAATTATTTTTGCAACAACCTATATATTGCCTAAGCTTATGAACATGTATCTAGAACATCTTCATAGAATTTCTATTGTAATGGTACTTTGACAATTTTGAACATGGTAAAATGACATAATTAGTTTAACTAGATTCTTTTTTTTTTATTTTTTTTGACAGAGAGAGATACAGAAACAAAGTCATGTCAAGGAAGGTGTTTCAAGGGACTGTAGCTGTCTCCTCACAACCTTCAATTTTTTTTTATTGTTAAATTAATTGGGATTACATTGGTTGGCAACATAGTTTCCAGGTGTACAACTCTACATTACATCATGTACGCACTGCATTATGTGCTCACCACCCAGAATCAGCTCTCCCTCCATCACCACATAGCTGGTGCCCACTCCCAACTCCCCCCCATCCCCCTCCCTTACCCTCAGGTAAAACCACCAAACTATTGAGTATGTCCGTTAAGTTTTTGTTTCTTTGTTACTTTTATATTCCACTTATAAATGAGGTTGTATGTTTCTTGAATCTTTCACCCTTCAATTTTGAAAAGATGCTTAAAAAGTAACTAAATTTGAAAGATCTTCACGGTTATTTTATTTTACATTGTAGCAAAAGCCCTGCAACGAAATATAAAGGAAACCCTAAGGCTATCTGTTCTAACACTTTCCCAGTTTTAGTTACCGAAAAAAGAACTGATCTTCAGAAGGAACTGAAATTATCTAACTAAGTACTATCATGGGTCTTGCCTGAGAAGCACAAACGTCAGGTCCGCGGAGCGGGTGCACTAAATTGCCGGGAGGCAGAGCTGTGAGCAGTCTCTAGTTTAGGTAGAGTACTGTATTTTAACTTCTTTTTTAAAAACCTGGCTTGTAGGGATGAGAGCGCGGAATTAGGCACCGCCAGGTCCTCTTAGGTCAATATGCAACCCTAAGGCCGGCACCCATTTTCTGGGAAGAAGAGGCCAAGAGGGGCCGAGGTGAAAAAGAGACGACAGCAGAAACCCACTTTTGAAAGGCACTTTCCGGTTACAAAGCACTCTCCCAGGTTTCATCTCATCGCACACAGTATCCTTCTGCTGGATTCCAGCTCTACACACGTAAAAGGTCTAAGGCGACGTTCCTCTTCAAAATCCAAACCCAGAGAGGACCCGCTAGCCACCCGCCCACCCGTTCCCGCGGCGGGAGCCCGCGGCCACCCGCGCCCCCTCGGCGTCCGCAGGCCGCGCACGTCACTCGCCCGCTGCCAATCGGCGCTGGGCAGGTCACCTCTCCTCCCGGGGCCGCAGCCCCGCCCGCCGCGGGGACCCGGACCTCCAACGCCCACCGGCCGCCTCCGCTCTCGACGCAGGCGCGGCAAAGAACGACGGGGGCTTGGGATAAGAAAGGACGCCGCCGGCAAGGATGGTGCTGGAGAGCGTGGCCCGCATCGTGAAGGTGCAGCTCCCCGCGTATCTTAAGCGGCTTCCGGTCCCCGAGAGCATTACCGGGTTCGCCCGGCTCACAGGTAACCCCCACCCTCGTGCGCTTTCCCCAGGCGGGGGCGGAGTGCGGGGTGAAGGGGTCCCAAAGGCATCGGGCCAGGGGGCGGGGCGGAGCCTAGCGAGTGGCGCGTGACCCCATGACCCCGCGCGCAGAGGGCGATAGGCGCTCGCCGGCGCAGCCGCCTTAGAGCGCGAGTGATGCCGCCCCTTGATACTTGGCCACCCTGGCTGCTTGTCCTCGTCGTTATCTCCGGTATCCTTCCGTGGTGGGAGACCAGGCCTTTGCAAAGAAGATGCTGAGTTGGGAGCCGGTTCGTCTCATCCATCTTCGTCGCTCTTTGCAGAATACTTGTTTATTTTAAAGCAGAATAAGTCCTCATTATTCAAGGCGCTGTATATCAAGCAATCTTTTTAGTTCTCGGCTGGTTTATATAACCAGAGCATGTGGGTGTGGGTGAGTGTGTAGGAAACATAGACATACACATAATATGTATACGGAAGTTTTATTTAGTAACAGAATTAGAAAATAATCTCCATTTCCATAGGGGAGAGGTGACCTATCATGGGGCATTTGAGGTCATCTCCATTACTGTGGGCCTGGAGGCACTTGAGCTAACTCCAGTTGGAGGAAAGACACATTAGCCGAAAAGTATGATGGGCCAAATATTAGAAAATGAAATTTAATATATGTAACATTCTGTACTTAAGGTCCCTCCTTTACCAAAAAAAAACAACCCACAATTTAGGATTTCATATCTAAAGGATTGAAATTTTCCATAATACAGTCAACACTTGGAAAACTTTGTAGGGTCCTGAGAACTACAGTGTATGTGGGATATTTAAACCAGACTCAGACACTGAGTAGGATGGTGAAGGGAAAAAAGCCATATTGATTCAGCAGTTATTGAATTCACATGTATTGAGTATCAGAGAACAAGCATGAATTAAGATAATTTTGAGTTAAATAGGGTTATTTAGCTTGGAACAGCCTGAAGATCTGTGGTAGCTGATTTGAAATACAGCATTTGGAAAGCTGGATGGAAGATTTATTTTGTATAAACCAAAAGACAGAACTAGTCCTCCATTAAAGAAAGTTATTTGGAGAGAGATTTCAGCTCCAGTACAAGAAAGTTTTGAAATTTTTTTTTACAGAAAATTTCCTCAAATAGGATGCCTTGGGAGATTGCCATCTCAGTGATTAAACAAATAAAAATAAAGGGCTGCATGATGGGGATACATTTAGATGGGGAAACTAGGTGAGTGTTCCAAATCTAGAGATTCTTTGAATAATGGACAGAGACAGTTGCTCTGTTGACAAATGGATTGTGAAATTTTAACATTTTCGGGGAAGCTGGGATGGCTCAGCAGGCTAAGCACTCACTTTGTAGCCCCAGGGACTGAGGATTGAATCCCAGCCCTAGTCCTTGCAGACCCATATGCTGAACTGGGGTGTGCTTCCCATGTGGGAGGCCCCCAGCCTAGTTCCTGTCCTGTGCAGACCCCTGCCCACCTGTGTGGAACAAAACCGGCCCCCACCCACCTGTGTGGAATGAAACCATGTTGAAAATTGATGACGTACAACTATGGAGACTGCTCTTGGCTCTCCCCCTTCTCTTTGTCTCTGTCAAAAACAAAATAAATTAAAAAAAATTTTTTTTTTTAGCATTTTAGATGTTAAAACTTTTGGTAGAATGTTTGTAACTTAATAGCTTGTAACCGAATAATAAACATTAAAAAGAAACATCTAAACAAAAGCCAAATAAAAATAACAAAATGAAAAAACTGTTTCAAATTTAAGTCATCTTTTAATCCTACCAGTTTATTCTGATAGAATTGCAGCAGTTATGTAAGATTGATTTTTTCACCTTTATCGTTTTTACCTACTTTACATATTTTAATATATTCCTCATCTTGTTCTAAGAACTATGTGACCTTATTTTAGATTAACATTATAATAGGCCTATCCATTCCCCTGCAGCTGGAAATTTGGAATTTTTATATAAATATATTTTTTGTCATAATGTTCAGTGGTAAGTAGCCCCATATCAAAACCATTTTTTTTATACCCTTAGATGTATTCATTAAAATGATAATAGCAGGTCAAAAGGATATGATGATTTTGTGATTTTTGTTCCTGGTAGCCAACTTACGTTTTTTAATAATTTACATAAATTCGTGGTGTACAATTTATGTAAATTCAATTTATGTAAATTGAATTTTTAGCAGTCAAGAAGGATGTCTCCTTACTCCCAGCCAGTCCTGTTATGTTTGTTTTAATTTTCTGTAACTGGAGTGTAGTTAAAGCAGATTATAAAGTATATTTGACATAATGGCTAGAAGATTTTGGAAGTGTGTTTATTTTTCCTTGAAGAAATCTTCTGTCAACAAATATTTAATTCCTATTAAAGGCATTAAGGAAACTCAACCTAAAACATTTCCTCCTTACACCAATAATATATACAGTAGACTTCATTAACCTGAACTCAAGCAACCAGCAGTCTCATACAACCGGCCAGAGTGCTGGTTGCTTAAGTGCCGGTTAACGGAGAGTCTGTTTACATTTATCCAGCATCTGCCAATTCCCATGGGTGTCCATTAACTGAGATTCTACTGTAGTACTTTCCTCTTTAAAACTGTTAAATATTGAGTAATTCTCAGAAATAATAATTCTGGCAAATTACTTAGTAGTATTATATATATTTAACTTAAGTCCCATTATACTGCATC
Organism: Craseonycteris thonglongyai; assembly: GCA_004027555.1. Taxonomy (NCBI): domain Eukaryota; kingdom Metazoa; phylum Chordata; class Mammalia; order Chiroptera; family Craseonycteridae; genus Craseonycteris; species Craseonycteris thonglongyai. Next base: position 7,578 of record PVKE010034508.1, read on the forward strand.
TGCAATTTAGTTCTCATTGCTTATTCATTTAGGAAACATTAACGTGTAATAAATGCTTTATGAAAAAAATGAGATAGTCTTTTCGCACTGGATGTTGCCAATGTAGCAGCTGCAAAATCTGTTTTGAAGCACTATGGAAGAAAAACAACCAATTTGCACTCTGAGTCTCCCCTTCAAAAATAACACCTAATGACTTTTGGCTTTCTTGAATGAGCTACTTATAGAACCCATACTTAGACTTCGTTGAAAGAAAAGCCTGGAAGATAACTTTTCAGCAACTGTTTAAGTCTAGGAGGCCACAAATATTTTCATTTTTCTGTCTATGACAATTAGAGCAAAAAATGTGGCAGTTCCACATTATCATTGCCTGATTTTCCTTTCCTACTTAGAACCAGTGAATTTTTTTTAAAACCAATTGACTCTCTTATGATGACTACATTCTTAGTAAACACTTGAAGATCCTTCATTACTGTATAATATTTATAGACAATCTTTATCACAAACAACTTAGTTTAGGTCACATTTTTAAGAGTGAGGTTGTTAGATTAAGTTAGTATGATTCTGACCTTTGGAAGTGTAGTGTATTCTTATACTTTGACCTTTAAAAAAGCTTTCCCTGTCATATGAACTTTTAAAATAGAACAACAAAAGAATCGTCCTAAAGTCAGAAAATTATTTACTTCTAGATTTGAAAGTTAGCTAGCTATAAGACTTTGAATATAGTTCTTTTTCCACTTGAACTAGCTGGCTTCTTTGTAATGTAATAGTTTTGCTCCTAAAAAGAAATAATATTTTTTTCCCCCAGAGAAACACCAACATGTCAAAGCTGACAGCTTTAAGGGCATTAGTTCTGATTATCCAGAAAGGGCTATTGAAGAGAATTTGGAAGTGGAACAGAGGTGAAAACATAAATCCACAAAAAGACATACAAGCATATTCATTGCAACCTTATTTATCATAGCCTCAAACTGGAAGCAATGCAACATCTACCAACAGGAGAATGGATAAATTATGGTAGATAAATTATGGTAAATTATGGTAGAGTGGAATGAATACTGGTTAGCAATAAAAAAGGGACTAATTACCAATTCACTGGATGAATCTCAAAAAACTTACGCTGAGTGGAAAAAGCTTTGGTTATGGGAATCAGTGGTGGGAGATAGGCTACCAAAGGGTCAGGAAATACTTTCTGGGGTAGTGGAAATATTTAACGTTTTCAGTGGAGACTACAGAGCATTTAATCGCCACAACATAGAGCTAAACACCTAAAATCTGTTTTGTATAATATGTAAATTGTACCTCACTTAGTTATTTATTTTTTAAGAAATGGAACTAAAGAAGAGTTTTCTCAATAGGAGAGTATAATAAATCATTAAGTTTAAACTAAAGAGTTGTGATTATTAACATGTAAATAATAAAGGTTATTTCTGAAAGACTGAAGAACTTTATTTTAGAAAACTTTTTTTAAGATTTATTTTATTGTTTTTGACAGAGACAGAGAGAGACAGAGACAGAGAGCAGAGAGAAGGGGGAGGACCCAGAGCAGTCTCCACAGTTGTACATCATCAGTTTTTGACATGGTTTTGTTCCACACACGTGGGCAGGGGCTGCCCAGGGTAGGAACTGGCCTCCCACATGGGAAGCACTCCCCCTCGAGCCAGGGGCTGAGAACTGAACTGGGGCCTCCTGCATGGGACGCACACCCCAGTTCAGCATATGGGTCCACACAGGCAGGGGCCAGGATTTGATCCTGGTCCCAGAGGCTGCAGAGTTAGTACTTAACCCGCTGAGCCAACCCAGCTTCCCCATAGAAAACTTTTAAGAATTTGGGAAAATGTTTACATAGTTTTTCTGATTGTGCTCGTTCTTTCACTCCATCATCTTGGTCTTTTTATTGTTTATCTTGATAGTGGGAAAGAAAATTATAAAAATAAATATTAGAACCCTGCTTGGTATTAATAGTATTAGTTTGGTCTGATTTTTTTTTTCTTGTTAATTAGAAACAGGTGATTTAAACAAAAACTGCAAACAGGAACACTTCACTGATAGAGGAAAAAGGTCAATCAGAAATGAAAATATTGAACTAAGGGATAATTTTTAAGGAATTTCAACCCTTTTACTTTCAAATGCGTAAATAAAATGTTGCCTAACTGGGCACCTTTTCAATGGATTCAACATTGAGGTCAGCCAGTTCCATCTTTGACTTAAGTGTAGCCAAAAATGCATCTCTTTCTTTCTCCCACCCCTGGTCTTCTCTCACACTTTTATCTTTAAATCGTGGCTTGTCTTCTAAAACCCTTGATACTTAAGGCACCTTCTTGCCTTAAGTGAAACAGAGCTCTCCCTGAGGAAAGCATTTCCTGGCAGCTCTCAGTGGTGTCTTTTCTTTTTCTATCCCTCCTTGTGTCTGTGTGATGAAGGAGCACAGACAGTTGACATCTTTCAGGCTCTGCAGAGCTATATCCACACTGGAACTATTTCACTCTCTTCCAATGAATTGCTTGCTACTCATCAAAGATGGTCTTTTGCCATCTGTCAGTAAGCCCTTTTTGCCTGATGAACTTTGGACCCTCTCTTACATTTTTTTAAGGATGTTGACACCTCATATTTTCCCCTTCTACAATACGATGCTTTCTTATTCTGCTTAAAGCTGCCCTTTTTGTATTATTTTGTTTTGTTTTTAATTAGATGTCAGTACCACCAGACATCCAGCTAAGGAAACCAGATATCTGGGCATCTCATGAAGGTTCTCTAGTTCCTCCATTTACCTCATGCTCCCTACTTAATCAATCACTAAGTCCTATTGATTTGACTGCCTGAGTTAGTGGTTCTTAAGTTTCATGGTGAGTGGGTTGATCAGACCTATTCTGAGATCCCAATGAAAGCTGTAGACTATTTCTTCAGAAAATGTACACATGCATGCACATGCACTATTCTAAGGAGTATTAGGGGTCCGTCTGTCCTCTATTTGGTTTAATGGCCACTGCCTTAGTTTCAGCACACATTTTTTTATGGGTTATTTCAGTGGATTTCCAACAGGTTGTCTTGCCTCTTATCCTCCTACCACTACTAACCCTCTCTGCTCCTATTTATGTCTCTTCACAAATCCATCTTCCATCCGATACCAGTGTGATTTCATAAATTAACACTTTCAGTTACATTAATATTCAGATATTTCAGTAGTTCCCTTTTATATCAGAGCTTTTCATAATCTGGTACCTGCTCACTTCTACAGGCCCTCTCATTTCATTATATCCCAGCAATGCCACAGTACTTAGCTTCCCAAACTTTTCATGTATCTCATATGTCTATGCCTTTCCCTATGCTGTTTTTCCTGTGTGGAGTGTAGCTCCTCCTCCCATCTGCTTAGGGAACTCCTCCTGTGCTCGTACTCATCTTTCAGAGAGATGTTTAGGTATCAGATCCTCCCCGTAAAGTCTTTGCTCATCCCTGCAAGGAGTTAAATCATTTCTTTTCCTATATTGCTTATTTATAATTGCACATACTACACAGTATGGTAATCCTTCATAGATCTATATTCAGTACTAGATGAAAGGCTCCTTTGGGGTAGGGACTGTGTCTTGTACTCTCTTCTAAAATGTATACCCTGTAAGAGCAAGGGCCTTATCTATTAGTCTGTGTCCTCAGTACCCAGTGCAGTATTTGGAATGTGATGGGTACTTGTATTGAACAAATGAATGAATTATTGCTATTCCTACTTTACAGACCAAAGAAATCTGACTGCAAGTATGTGAAAATCTGGACTTACACAACAGATAAACTGTGAATTAGTTATTTGAAATCCTGCTCTGTGTCAGGCACTATACTGAACACTGGGTACATAGAGACAAATAAAACCGTTGCCACACTTGCATTTAGCACAGTATCTCCCCATAGTAGGTACTTAATAATTACATAGTAAAAAAATTTGACAACAATATTGTTAAAATTCATTTAACAATAGCAGACTGATTAAATTTATTTATTCAGAAATATTAAGCATTTAAATTGATGAAAGAACCTAGAAAGAGGGGATTGTACAAAAGCAAACTTTTTAGTGATAGAAATACCCTATATTTTGTTTGCTGTGGTGTTTACAGGTCTATGTAGTTTCAAAATTCATCAAATTGAACACTTACCATAAAGCTTAACAGGCTGCACTATATAAAGTACGCCTCTATATAAAATAAATTGAGCCAAGCATTATTTAGGCACCGGGGATGTAGTAGTGACTCAGACAAAGAAGGTCCCTGTTCTTCTAGAGTTTCTGTTATGATTGGGGTACATGATAGATGTACAGTCATTGAAATTCTTATTTCCAAAGGATATTAATGAGTTGGGAAATCTTTCTCATATAATACTAAGTGAAAAAAGGAGAACATATATACAATATGGTCTCAGTTTTGCTTTTTGTTTCCTAAGTATTTAAAACATGTATTTACACACACATAAAAAGATGACAGAAATACAGTAAAATGCTACCAACTCTTGACTGGGGGAATTAAAAGTTTTATAAAAATGCTATTTTTGATAATCCTAAAACAACAAAAGTAAAATATTTTACTATACAAAATATACATTATACCTAACAATGAGTAGGTAATAGTTTTTTCTTCACAGTATCAAAAATATCTGTAATAGCTCAACATATATCAAATGAGTGCATAGGAAATAGCTGGTCTTAAAAGCTTTTTAAAGCTTCATGTTTGATTTTTCTGTATTTCATATCTCTGTTTTATAGGTTGTATTATTTTCTTTTATAAAGCTTTTCTCTAGTTAAATTGAAGTTTATCATTAAAAATCAGATTGTACTAAAACTGTTGTATAAATTATTACTTTGTTTTAGGAGTAATAGTACCTTTTACATATATATATATATATATATATATATATACACACACATACACATACACATACATACACACACACACACACACACACACACACACACACACACATATATATATATATATATATATAGAGAGAGAGAGAGAGAGAGAGAGATTGATTGATTACCCATGGAATTAAGTGTGTCAAAAGAGCAATATTTCTGAAATAGATTTTAAAAATCAATACCATTTATTTCCTGGGCATTATGAGTTAAACTAGGAAATGCTAAACTTAAAGAATTAAATTTAGATTTTCATCTTTACATTCTCATTCATTTACTTTTTGACTTTGAGTCAGTTAACCTTTCATGACTTTATAATTTTGTAATATACAATATAACCCTTAATGTTATTCTAAATTCAACAAACATTTATTGAATAACTACCTTTCAAGATATACTAGCTGTTGAGGCCAATAGCAATCTAATATACATGTGTTAATTGCCTGATCTAGAAGGTAAGTGTAAATAAATAATTGCATTACAATGTAATGAATGAGAAAGGGATCGATATTTATGCTCTACATTACTCATCCAGTAAATCACTCAGTAAACATTCCAGAGGTGTCTACTTTGTTCCAGAAGAGTAGTACACAGCTCCTTCTCTTACAGGCTTACAGAAAGACTATACATACATAACAGTAGTATGCTAAAAGAATCTTGAGGAAAGGGACTTGGAAGCACAGTGATTGATTTTGCTTTGTGAAATCAAGAAAGACTTGTGGAGGAGGAAATATTTGACCCTAGTCTTAAAGGGTTTACACAATTGAGTCATAGATCAGGCAGTAGGAAGGCATGGCAGACAAAAGGAATTCCTTATGCAAAAAGAACACTGGACGGCTGCTACTAGGTAAAAACCTTGGATGCCTAGAAGTACCAGAGAAATGGAATGTGGGAGCTGAAGCTGTCAAAGTAGCTCTGCCATGCTATGGAGTTAGTACTTTATAAAAACAATGGTCTATCAAAGCACCATCTAAAGAACTTCCTGTGTTGATGGAAGTGTTCTCTGTGCTGTCAAATACAGCAGCCACTAGCCACAACACATGTTGCTATTGAGGTGCTGAAATGTGACTATTGTGTCTTAGAAACTGAATTTTGAGTTTTATTTGAATTTATTTAAATTCAAATAGCTACAGCTCTTTTAATCATATTTTTTTACTTTATATATTATGACTCTGACCTCTTGTGGACCTATGGGCCCTGGAGAACCTGTCCCTCCCAAGACTGCAACTGCTAGGACTGGCTAATTCCTAGAGATAATAAACAACTTGTCTCCATAGCTCACCTTTCATATGCAGACCAAGCAATCCAAAGCTAATACTTCAACCAACTCCTTCATCTGACTCTCACCTGCCAACCAGGGTTTCCCCTGCCCTAAATCACCCTGGGCCAGGGAAACAAGTAGGGACCACCCCTATACCCTAGAGCCCACTGAAATTTTTCAAGCTATGCAGTCCTAAACTGTTTACCCTGTCTTACCTGGCCATTTCCAGTAAGCCACAATAAAGGCATCTGCCCATGCTTTCTCCCCTTCTGACCAACTGTGGTATTTCCCCATGTAGTCCTGCATGGCATGGTGGTATCCCCTCCTCCTGGAAACTAAGTAATAAACTTTTCTTTCAAGGCAGTTGTCTCTGCCATCTTACCATATCTGGTTAAAACAACCTTGGGTACAAATCAAAACAGTGTAGCTAGTGGCTGCAATATTGGACAGCACAGATCTATAGATAGCCTCCCCACCAAGAAATAGTTTTGTCATTTCCAGAACTTTAATTCATTCAAAGTTTATATTTGGAATGTGTCCATTTTGGTTATGAGAATAGAATACCCAGCATGATGGGTGAGATCCTTATTCTTACATAGCTTCATTCCGGTGACTTAAAGGTTATTTATATCCCCCCCAAACTTCTACCATATAGCATTTTAAGCTGAGTTGTCAAAATAATCTTTTTCAAAAGAGTTGCTACCAATCTCCAGAATCTCATGAAAAGCTAACATTGTATATCTTTTCTATGGCAGGCATTCTTATAGGTGCTATAGATATATGTGTTTCATTTAGAGCTCATAACAAACCTTTGGCATGGTGTTGTATCAAAAATAGTTTCATTTTGTAAGAGTTGGTATTAAGCCAGTCTTTCTTTCCGTAGTTAAATAGTAGAAAAGTTATGTCTGGAGAGTAGTTTTACCGAGAGGGGAACAGATAAAAATTTAAATCTGTTGGATTTGATTCATAGTGAATGAGAACAAGCTGTACATTTACCGTCCTGAACGAAACCTGCTTAATCCATTTCTGGTTTGCCCTGAAATTACTTGCTGACGGCACTGGCGGCTGCATCATTTACCCCAAGATGACTCACGGATTACAGTCCTAACATTACCTCCAAAGTTTGCCCTGAAATATCTCGCTTTTACTAGTATTTTTGCATTGCTCTAGTATATCAATAGTCTTTGGAAACAAATGACATCATTCAATTTATAGCATTCTGTTTTTAGTAGTATTTCCATTTAAAAAATACAGTAATTTTTTATTGCTGAATATGTCAAATCCTAGAAAACGTAGCATTCCTACATGTGAAAAAAATGATTAAATACTGATCATCATATACATTTGTTATATTATGATTAGAGACAAATTATTTAGAAATAACTCCAAAAACAGTTCTTGTATTTTATTTTCACATTGAAAACCAATCAGACATTCTTCAGACTCAAAGAGCGTGTTTATATAAAACTAAATGAATGCAGCAGTGAGCTTCACTGTTTTGTTTTTTCTAAATGGGAAATGGGTTAAGCTACAGGTTACCCACATGAAAAATGGAAATAATAATGGTGCCTACCAAATACAGTTGTTTAAGCTGACAGTGTTAAAAGAGATAACACAGTTGAACTCTTAGCATAGTCTATTATGATTAACAATTATTAGTATGCCTTTGCACATAATCTTCAGTTTTTCTCAACTAAGTTATTTCTACATAGTGCTTAGCAAGGTATCAAAGGCCCTCAGTGAAGAATGTCAAAAAATAAACTTTAAGAACAGAAAGGATTACCTACAGAGCCCAGCAGAAGTAGGACGTGAACCAACATTTGATAAATACATGCTGAAATGTTTATCTTGGTTTCCTGATGTGTGTGTTTCCACAGGTATAGGGATCATTTCACTTACATCACTTATATTTCCTATTCCCCAAGACAGTGCTGAGTACTAAAGAAAGCATTTAATGAACACTTATGGAATAAGATGTATCTAACAATGATAACATTCAGTATATGAAAATTTCAATTAGTTCTTTAAAATAGTAGCTTTTACACAACATTTAGATGTTTCTTTAGGAATCATTATACCTTACCAAAAAATGTAAAGTATTGAAGACATTCTGTCTGAAGTTACAAATCAATGGTAAAATACAGATGTTCTGTTGTAAGGTGAAAATATTTTCTAAACCTATAAAACATATCACACATTGAATTTGATTATAATTATGGTGATGATAATTCCTGACATAAAAATAAACACAAATATACTTAGTGAGAATACTGAGAGAGGATATTTGATATAGGATCTATTTCTGAAAATTTTGTTTTTTATTTCACAAGTCTCAAATTAGCCCACAAATGAAACCAGGTGGTCCTAAGTATAGGAGGCTTGATTGTGTTACTTATTTATGGTTCTACAGATGAATAGTTAAAGTGAGAAGTAAAGAATAGATAAAGCATAATCTCAAGGATGAGACATGCTATTTGAGTTCTATTAAAATAGCATTGCAGACTAACAAATCTACATGTTTAGTTTCAGAATGGCTTCGGTTATTGCCTTTCCTTGGTGTACTTGCACTACTTGGCTACCTCGCAGTTCGTCCATTCCTCCCAAAGAAAAAACAACAGAAGGATAGCTTGATTAATCTTAAAATACAAAAGGAAAATCCCAAAGTGGTGAATGAAATAAACATTGAAGATTTGTGTCTTACAAAAGCCGCTTATTGTAGGTGCTGGCGCTCTAAGACGGTAAGATGTCCATTTACATATACACTAGAATTTTGTGCAGTTAAGATTGTTTTTCTTCTGAAATCCACAGTTTGAAAGTTCTGTGTGATGAGAGAATTTTTCATTGTGTTCAGTAATAAAATTCTATATTCCCAAAGTTTGCATTTTAGAATCGATACTACCCATATTAGAAAAGTTAGAGCAGCAGGAAAGGATAGAAATATGTTTTCACCACGTTCAGCAGTCAGCTAGTCTGACATACAGTTTGAAATATACTTTATGTTATGAGAGGATGTAAGGCTGAGAGGAAGAGTTTAAGCTTTGGAGTCTGAGTAAATTGTGTTCAAAGCTGACGTCTGTCACTCACAGCATGACTTTGGGTAAGTTAGTTAATCTTTAACCTCTGGTCTTCAGGGTTGTTTGCTTTTTAATCTGATAATATACCAACATCACAAGCATTTTTGAGGATCTAGTGAGATGATATATGTACAGTGCGTTATATAGTATGAGCTATAATTATGGATGATTTTTAGTGTGGAAATTAAAAAGGAGGAGGTTGGAGTGATGAGTATTTAAATAGTTGATGAGGTCTGTTTTCTTTGACTACTTTGATCATAAGTTATTTGAGGTTATAAGTACAATAGTGTTCATCACAGCATCCTTTGTAAGAGCAAAATTTTAGAAACAATTTAGAATCGGATAATAGGGGAATGATTCATATAGATAATACAAATGATAGGATATTACGAAACCACTGCAAATCATGTTTTTAAAGAATATTTAATGACATGAAAACATGATGTAATATAAGACAACCATATTATAATGTGATCCCATTTTGTTTTAAAAATGAATATATATATATATGTATATATGTATATATATATATAGTAATTATAGAGGAAATATAT
>PVKE010034509.1:0-17356 GCA_004027555.1 Craseonycteris thonglongyai
TCCATTTCTTCTTTCCTTTTTATTTTTTTGTTGTCCCAACTTTTCTCCATTTATTTTGATTTCTGGATTCAGGTCGGATAGCCTCCTTTAGTATTTCTTGGAGTGCCAGTTTTGAGCTGGAGAATTCCCTCAGCTTCTGTATATCTGTAAAGGCCTTAATTCCTCCTTCATATCGAAAGGTTAATTTTGCTGGATAGTTCATTCTTGGCTGGAAATTTCTCTCTTTTAATATTTTGAAGATTGGGCTCCACTCCCTCCTGGCTTGCAGAGTTTCTGCTGATAAGTCTGGTGACAGCCTGATAGTTTTTCCTTTAAAAGTTATATTTTGTGTTTCCCTGGCAACCTTGAGGGTTTTATCTTTGTCCTTGATTTTTGTCATCTTCAGAACAATGTGCCTTGGAGAAGATCTGCTAGGGTCTAGGTAGTTAGGACTTCTGCTTTCCTCTTGGATTTGGGGCTGTAATTCCTTCCACAGGTTAGGGAAATTTTCATCCACTATTTGTTTTAGTAGACTATGAGATTTCATCTTGCTTCCTTCTCGTACCCCTATTATTCTAATATTGTTCTTTCTGATGAAGTCAGAAAGTTCTTGTAGGGCTCTTTCATTTCTCTTGATTCTCCTTTCCCTTTCTTCTTCCCTCTGTGACATTTCCATGTTTGTATCTTCAATTTCACTCATCCTTTCCTCTAGCTGGTCAGCCCTGTTTCCTAAGCTGGTCAGTTCTTTTTTCAGCTCTCCCATGATGCCTTTCATTTCAAGGAGTTCCTTTTGGTTCTGCTCTAGCTTCTCAATCTTATTGGTAAAGAACTCATTTTGCTCAGAAAATTTCTTGTTGAAGTCATTTAACTGTGTCTGAGTATTTTGCCAGCATTGAGCGAGCTCTCTGAGTGTCTTGATTATTGCAGCCCTGAATTCTGTTTTACTTAGATTTGATTCCAAGTGTGCAAGGTCCTTTACTATAGACTGCCCCTGATCTTCTGGAGGGGCTTTGGATTCTGAGGTGTGCATTGTGTTTTATGTGGTTCTTTTTGCTTTACGCATGAGTCTGTTTTCCCTCTGGGGGGTTGCCTATCAGATGGGCTTCTCTATTTTTTCTTTTGGACTCAGTTGTGGGAGGAGATTTTGAGAGAGGGTTGGGGGAAGCAGACAGCTTCTGTGTCCTGGGGCACTTCAGGTTGCTGTCTTAGCTGTTAGATAGCAGGGTAGTAAAGGTGTGGCCAGGGGTGGGGGCATGTAAGTAGGAGCTAGGGTGGACCTGAGACACAATAGCAGATTCCTCTTTCAGCATGGGGGCTGGTGATTCAGTGCGGGTGGGGTGCAGGAGCTCTGGTCTTTCTCTCTTCTGCCTCGCTGCCCCTCCTTCATTTGTGTCTGTGAGCCACGCCCGCAGGGCAGCGCTTGGTTGGGCTGGGGCTTGGCAGAGGCCCCAGTCAGCTGCGCAGTCCCGCGCACAGGCAATGACACTGTGGCGTCCCCATTGGCAGCCCAGTTGCGCACGTGGGCAGCAGTGCCCCAGCGTCCTGGTGGGCGGGGTGCCGAAAGCCCAGTTGCGTACTCGCGAGCAGGCAGCAGTGCCACAGCGGCCCAGTGGGCAGCGGCGCTGCAGAGGCCTGGTGAGCAGGGTGCCGAAAGCCCGGGTGTGAGCACAAAGCGGTGCCGCAGCAGCCCGGTGGGCGGGGCACCGAAAGCCCTGTGTGCACAGACCGTAGCTCGGGCTGCAGCTGCTCTATGCTCCCGGCTCTGTTGAGACCGCCGGATTCATTCCAAGCACGTCCAATGCAGCTATGCCCACTCAAGCCCCAGCCCTCACTCCAAGAGCCCTGTCCTCAGAAGGCGCTCCCTCACAGTCAATCTCCTCCGTAAATCGGGTGCTGAGCTGTTGTGGGCTGGTGCCCTGCTCTCACCCCGCCCACCTGGAAGTGCAGCCACCCTGCTCCACAGTCCCTGTTCCACTTTAGGCTCTGTGATCTGATTAGGGCACTGCGTGCTGTCCCTTGAGTTCGGATGTTAAATTGTCCACAGTCTTGTGGGGCTTCCACGCTCCCTAGGTCTCGGCTTCCAGCCCACCCTCGATCCAGCTCCACTTTGACCGTAGTCCCCTAATACCACTTTGTTCTTGCCAGCCCGGGGCCGTGCTCTGAGTCTCTGTCCCCGAACCGCTGCTTCCCCTTCCCTCTCCCGCTCTCCCCTTTTACCTCTAACCTTTGGGTGGTGTTCTGCATTTTGTGGTTCTCTTAGTTGAGGTTGCATCTCAGGGTTTCCCCTGTGGATTCCCCTCTGTTCACAAGTCCCTTCCCAGGCAGTTATCAGCGTTCTCCTCTCATGCCGCCACCTTTTTTATTTTTTTTTCCTCAAAAATATTTTCTCTACCAGGTCTCTTGCAATGAATTTTTCAATATAAATGTCTGCTCACTGCAAGATATTGACAAACTATGAGAGGTTATAGAACTCCTTCCTTGTTTTTCCATCAAGAACGTTTATGATTTTCACTTGAGCTAACAGTGAGCTATATCAAGAATTTTAGAACCCCTTCTGTCTTTCTCTTGTTTTAGTCACACAGAAACTGGAGAATTTGAAGAAAAAATAATAATATATACACACTCACACACACATTCACATATGCAAGTATAGCACATATACATACATACACACTTTTTTTCTATTCCTGTTTAAACTATACTTTAATATGGCTATTTTTAATGGTGAAGTGAGGGATCCATGATTTCTTCAGAAATTCTAGAAATCTGATTTTTATATAAAATTCAGTGCAAATGGATATGAACATTTCTCTAAGGAGATTAGCAATAGCTTTCATTAGATGTTCAAAGGGGTCTAAGACCTAAAAAAAAAAAAAAAAAAAAGAATAAGAGCCATGTGGCTGTCCTTTCAGGGAATCTGTCATTAATCAATTCACTGACTAACTAACATATCTAGGACAGAGACTTCAACAAGCAGAACATAGCAGTTCACTACAGCTGCTCATCATGGATATACAAGCAAGGTAGGAAGGCATGCCTCAAATTCTGCTTTTTCAAAGTGATGCCTATTTTTGCCATCTATTTGTTAGGCTAATGGAGAGAAATCATCACCTACATAATTAATCATAACTTGCTGCAAAGCTTCAGTTAAGATGGCAGTGAGGGATGGCTGCTTGTGTATTTTTAAACTCTCGTTTTAGAAACTACTTCCTTGTTATTTTGAACATTTTTTATAGATTAATTCTGAATTCCAAACTGCTGCAAAGATTATACAAAGAGGCATTCTACAAATAGAGAGCAGAGAATTCATGGCACAACAAGAGTATACTTCAGTTTACTAGTAAGTTAGTCAATGTAATTTCTACTGTTTTTTTTTAAAATATATTCTACTATAATCTCAGACCCCAAAATTATTATTTCCTAGAACCTACTGACCTGTTTAGAAATTTGGCTGAGATATGTACATGTATGTATTTCCAGTCACCCTAACCTAACCAGTGCCTGTATTATAGTCTCAGAAACAAACAACAATACATACCAGAGTGGGTGAAATACTGTTGAACTGAAGCAGCTTTATACTTGAGATATTTATGAAGAAAGAGAAAGAACTCACACAGTATAAAGAACCACATAGACAGAACTTTGAAAAACAACTTCAAAAGTTGTCGGTAATTCATTGGCCATCACTGAATGGGCCCACAAGTCCTCTGAGTCTAGCATCTAAAACAATAAACCCACTTATCCCCCCGCAAAGTACTAAAGACAAGGATACTTCTAATATAAAATTCATTTAACTATTAGTAAAGAAGAGCTGTGAAAACTGTCTCCCCTTGATTCTGAATTCCACTGTTCTTTTAATTTCTCTTCCTTTGAACATGATCTTCAGCTTCTATCAGGAACTGTAGATCAGCAGCCCTTAAGGGGCCTCAGGTTCCTGCCCAGGAGGAAAAAAGTAGCCCTGCTCTGACTGTCCGGCTCCTCCACTTCAGATCTGCTAAACTGTCCCACATTTGCCCTGGTACTTCGCATCACACCATTTCTGAGGAGTGGAGTCTAAGAATAAGGAAAGTATCTAAGCCAAAAGATAGGGATGTATCTTCAGTTTTGCCACACAACTTAGAGCTTTAGAGAATATGAAAAATGAACATGAACGAGGATTTGTTCTGTTAATCAGGGTCCCAGCAACTAATTAGCTTAAATGAATTTACAGTTTAAGGCCACATTCTAGTTTTAAAACTTCCTTCTTTGCCTTTTTTATGACTTATGACAAATCCCAGCCAAATATCTCAATAGTATTTTTTTTAACTTTATTTTTCCTTGAAGAACTGTTAAACACCAATGAAGTTATCTTAAACTAGAGGCAGGGGAAGCCAGAATGGCTCAGCAGGTTAAGTGCTTGCTTTGCAGCCCCTGGGACCAAGGTATGAATCCCAGCCCCATACGAACCCATATGCTGAAGTGGGGTGTGCTTCCTATGTGGGAAGCCCACAGTTCAATCGTCACCCCCCATTCAGCCCGTGGCTCAATAGGGTGTGCCTCCCATGTGGGAGGCCCTCAGCCCAGTTCCCAGCCCACGTGGCCCCTCCCCACCTGTGTAGAATGAAATCATGTCAAACATTGATGACATATAAATATGGAAAGTGCTCTGGGCCCTCCTACTTCTTTCTGTCTCTCCCAGTCTCTGTCTCTCTCTCTGTCGAAAACAATAAAAGAAATATTTAAAAATATAAATTAATTAAATGTAAGCGATATTTTAATGTCTTTTGATAGATTTACATTTAGGATACGCAAACTACTTTAAATGTTATTTTTCAACATTTTGGTGTCAAAAGCTGAAGAGTTATTAATACATCGCAGATGACTGACCTGAACATTGTTATTATAATATTTGCACAATGGAAATGGACATTAATAGTCAAGAGCACAATGTCAAAACAAAATTGAGTTAAGTCTGATGCTCCTTCTTAGAAGACTGGCAGGAACCATCTGCCTTTTGATCCTACTGAAACTGATTTTCAATTATAAACCATGCTTACTTCACCTTAGAAAATAAATGTCAAGCTACAGTAACACTGTATCTCAAACACAAAAATCTTCTTAGGCCATCAAGATGAACCAGACATAATAAATTGTAAACTTAATTCTTACTCAGGGTTGATGAGACCCTCTACCAGCATGGAATACCTAGTAAACTCATTACTTGTACATTCCCACTGACTATTAACATTTTACCTCACATTATTATCACACTTTATGGGTACCTCATACCCTAACTATATGGCAAGATTTTAAGAAACCATGTCAGAAACTCCTTAATGTTTCAGTCTAGGTTTTAACATGGTGCTTTATACACATAGAACCTTAAAAGCACGTGTAGCTTGGCTTTAAATTATGAGTAAAGAAGAAAGGCATTTACTGTCACCTTCAGAGTTGACATACATTAGTGTTCAAAAGCTTGAGAATGTCATATTTTAAATCATATTGTTAGCCAAGGAATCATTAAAAAACTGCATCCCTGGCTCACTGTTCATCTCCTCAATTGACTCTCTTTCTACCCTCCAAAGAGAACCCACTCCCTCTACATGTCCCAAGACTGTCCTCTCACTTAATGCTTTCCAGCACCTCTTTTGTCAGATCTCTATAAAGTTGAGGGGAAAAGTCGTATGACCCATTGCCTATTATTGCACAGCACTCAATATTGCCAGAAGGATTTATTTTAGGAGCAGAAATCCCACATTCCCCCCTTGGTAGTTTTTCAGTTAATACCAGGTCACAAGAAAAAATCTGGGGGAGACTTTCTGTTTTCTGCAGATTTTCTTATACTAGTTGATGAATCTTAAAGGATTTTACAGGAGAAGCTCTGAGAAGTTGTGTTAGCATACTGACTAAATGAGATAAAGGGGAGTATACAGGAGCTGTAAGTATACAGAGAATTGCACATTGCTGCCAGTAGCCAAAACTTACTTTACTCTGAAAATTAGAACAAATTAGATCCCTAGCACCCAAATATCAGATTCATTTCTGGGTGGAGGTAAGAGAAGACAGGTACCCTAGGATCCTGATCCAAGAACATAGCACAGGCCAAATTCCTAAGACTGGGCTTCATTCATGGCCACTTTTGTTCTAACCTCAATCATTGACTGTTCCGAGATAGTTTCTGGTTGCCTTGAGACCCTGGAAAATGAGTGATCCCATTCAACCCAAACCTATGTCCTCTGGCTGAACCTCCAATCCTGGACGCTAACTAGGTAACATCTGCTCTTGGGGGTCATGACCTGTGATGAGCCTTGGCTAGCTCCTGGTCTGGCCCATTTACCTTGCTGATCTGCAGTGATCACTGTGGTAAAGTCACAGAATATGCACAATGAGAGAGGGGAAGGTGGCCACAATTTACACTTGACTTCCGTAGTCACTGCAACCCCCCTTTAAAGACCTTCTATACTCAGAAAAAAAGAGGTTTCACAGAAGTCAGTCAACATTAACTAATCATGTGAGCTTCCTCAACAGAGTAGTCACTGATGAAACATGAAAGAGATCTCGGGGAAGCCGGGATGGCTCAGTGGGTTAAGCGCTCACTTTGCAGCACCGGGGACTGGGGACTGAATCCCGGTCCCGACCTGAGCAGAACCATGTGCTGAACTGGGCGCTCCCCCAGTTCAGTTCTCTGTCTGTCTGTCTGTCTGTCTGTCTGTCTGTCTGTCTGTCTGTCTGTCTGTCTCTCTCTCTCTCTCTCTCTCTCTCTCTCTCTCTCTCCAAAATAAAAAAATAAAAAAATAAAAATATATTAAAAATAAAAAGAAGAGATTTCTTACTTATGAAATTCATATGCTTTTGGGGGAACAAGCACCCTGTCTCATCAAGTGGCAGCAATGTAGGGTAGCAGGGACCTGACTCCTAAGTCCAGTTGCATAGTCCTTAAAACCGTCTACCACAGTGGACCTCTATCCTGAACACAGAAGCCCTGAGGATGTGCTCAAGCTACAGATTTTCAGGCTCCACCCTCTGAGGTCTCAATTTAGTGGGTCTTGGGAATGCCCACACATCTGTGTTTTTCAAAGCTTCACAAACATATCTGATGTAAAGACTGGGTTAAGAACCAACAAGAGGATACTTAGTATTTCTTAAGCGAGGTGACAGCTCTAGGTTTCTCTTTCTTTTCCTATTGGAGCCACATCATCTCCCACTATTCAATTGTCATGTTCAAGATTACTATTATTTGCCCTTTCCCATAATAAAAAGTACTAAACATAATGCAACAAATGTCGTAAAAAGTAAAGCAAATAAGAAGTTTTAGCTTCTCCCTGGTGGTTAAAATGCAAAATAAAGATTCAGAGCTGTTGTATTTATATACATTGCCTCTGAGAAACTGAAAATGTAAACTGGGAAGAAAAAGGTAACAGAAGGTTTGGTACCTTGAGCAAAGATGATGCCCTAAGGCTTCAAATCCTCAGTGCCAATAGTCACTTGGCCAAGTAGTTCACATAAGCTGCTCTGGGCATCTGTACAGTCGGGCAGGATATAATTGAGAGGTCTCACTGACTCCTCTAACGTGCTGCCTGACCCACCATATCCATGCAACACATCAAAAAATATCCCTCAAGCCTGATCCTTGGATGGACATATGCAAGTAATATCAGCAAATACACAGAAAGCTGACACTTATCAAGTGTTTATTTTGTGCATGGTGCATCCTATGTTTTTTGCATAGACAACTGATTTAATCCTCCAAAAACACAAGGACTTAGATATTGATGAGGAAACTGAGACAATGAGAGACTGAATGACCTGCCCAAAGTCATAGAGCTGATATGTAGTAGTACTAGGTTTCAAACCCAGGAGTCCAGCTCTAGAGTACACATTCTGAAACATTAAGGCTTTGCTGAGCTTTGTTATGTCATTTTCCAGCAACTACAATTCAAATAACCCAGCGTGCTTTCTAGGCATTTTATTTTAATTAATTCTCTCATGTGGTAATTCCTTGCAATATATATATATGATGTTCAGTGGTTCACCTTGGAAAACAGTTCAACGGGTGCTGCTGTAGCCTTCTTTTCTTTCAAGTACTCCTCCTAAGACCATGTGTCCTGTGCAGCTGCTGAAGGGACTAGGAGGAAAAACACAATGACAGTTCTTAAAACAATTAGTGACAGAACAATAATAAAATTAAACTGATGCTAAACCCAAGAATCAGGCTAAATAAATTAGTAATGAGAAGACGCAGCAACTAATAAGAGCCTTCCCTCTCATTATCTGTGAACGCTTAAGCAAAAGCACCCAACCATTCCATATTCAGTTCTTCCTGTTTTAGAGCAGGCTCGTGAATATGTCCCACCCCCATGGAGACTCCTGGCGAACTCTTACTCCTTTCACAGAAGAGGTACAGGTACAGGTTCCCAAGAAGATAATTGGTTAATTTTTTTTTATACTTCCACACAGTTTTATTGGTTTTCATATAAGTTAGATACATATATATGATAAAACATTTTTTTTATCGTTAAATTTAATGGGGTGACATTGGTTGGTAACAATTAGATAGTTTTCAGATGTACAAGTCCACATCACATCATCCATGCATCACATTATGTGCCCACCACCCAGAATCAGCTCCCCCTCCACCACCATATATCCGGTGTCCACTCCCACCTCTCCCCACAGCTCTCCCTCCCCCCTCACCTCCCCATCTCCAGGTAACCACCAAACTATTGAGTGTGTCCATAATGCTGGTGCCCTCTCCCACTTCCCCTCCCTTTCTCCTTTTCCCCTCCTCCCCTTCCCTCAGGCAATCACCAAGCTATTGAGTGTGTTCATAGGTCTCTGTGTCTTTGTTACTTTCAGTTTTATATTCCACCTATAATTGAGGTCATATGTTTCCGGATTCTTTCAGTCTGACTTATTTCGCTTAATAAGATGGTCTCTAGGTCCATCCATGTTGTCACAAATGACTGTATTTCATCATTTCTTATCGCTGAGTAGTATTCCATTGTGTAAATGTACCACATTTCTTTATCCAGTCATCTATCGAAGGGCATTTTGGTTGTTTCCCTGTTCTGGCCACTGTGAACAGTGCTGCGATGAACATGCAGGTACAAACATCTTTTGATTGGTTAATTTTAAGGTGAATGACTTGAGATTGTTTTATAATCTTTCACTTTCCATACCTCTTTTTGGTGTGAATGTCAATTAGTAAAATCTGTAGAAAAAGGCAATGTGGAAATATATGTCAAAAGCCTTAATATTACTCATATACTATGACCCAGAAATTCTCCTCCTCGGAATCTGTCTTAATACAATTACAGTAGATGTACCCAAAAGGAAAACACAAGGGTTTTTATCTTAAAACTCCTTATAATAATGAAATATTGGAAACAAACTAAAGGTCCACTAAGAGGGAGTTAATTAAATGCATTGTATAAGAAATATCATTTTAAGAACTGGCCATAAAATTACATTGTAGCAGACTGTTTAACGTCAGAGAAATGTTAAGTGGAAAAACAAAAGCAGTTAAGAAAACAAAATGATCCTTTTGGGTAAAATATGTAATGAAAATAAAAAGACAATTATATAAGTGAAAATTTTAAATCAAGTCAACTTTAGGTGCCAGAATTACAAAAAATCCCTTCCCAATACTCTTTATTTTTTCTGCTTTTGAAATAGTGTAGGTGAATAGCTAGCCATTGTAATTCAATAAAATATAATTTTCAAATAATAAAAATCTGGCAAAAGGATTAATAATTGCTTTAAATTTATATTCTATGCCCCAGTAATTCCTCCTCTAGTACATTCTAACAAAGTTGTAATGATATATCATTTTTTATTTATTTATTTTTATTTTATTTTTGACAGAGAGAGAGAGAGAGACAGAGAGAGAACTGAACTGGGGGAGCTCCCAGTTCAGCATGTGGGTCCACACGGGCCGGGGCCGGGATTCGATCCTCGGTCCCCGGTGCTGCAAAGTGAGCGCCTAACCCACTGAGCCATCCCGGCTTCCCCTATATGATAAATCTTAATGTTAAAAATGTCATCATAATATGACAACAAAAATGAAAAAAAATTAATGTGGAAGAAACATTAAATAAATTATGGTACATATGTACATACATGATTATGAAATTATCAAAATCCATATTTAAAAAAAATTCATTTTATTGTTTGAGAGAAGGTAAGAGAGAGAGAAGCAGGAGGGCCCAAAGCAGTCTCCATAGTTGTACGTCATTAGTTGAGGACGTGGTTTCTTTTCACACAGGTGGATGTGGGGAACACATGGGGCAGGAACCAAACTGAGGGCCTCCTGTATGGGAGGCAAGAAGCGTTTGTTCTGCGCCATCTCGGCAGTTACCAGTTGTTCGAAGTTCACTATGGACCAGGGCCAGGAATTGAACCCCAGACCACATGATTGCAAGGCAAGCACTCAACCTGCTGAGATATCACAGCATCCAAAAAATCCATTTTTTTTTTAAATAACAAAATACTTTGAGAATTTTCTGGGATACGTAAAGATCAAAGGAAATAAAACAGTATGTATAATAAAATGCTAAATTTTAAAATACAAATTTTTACATATTTGAAAACATTCACTTATTCCACATACTTACAAAGCACCTTCTTTTTGCAAGGTACTATGTATTGTATGTGTGTCCACACATAAAAACACAAATGTATAGAAAAACTGGGGGAAAAAAAACAGCAAAATATGAACAATGGCTATTTGTGGGTGGTGGGATTAATGTAAATATTCTTTCCTTGCCTATTACTTTCTACAGTTTTATAATTCTCTACAAGTATTATTACTTACCCCCCCCCCCCAACACACACATATACTCATGCACACACACACACAATCCTTAGTGAAGACTTGTCAAAAATTTTAACATTTATTTTGCTGGAAAATGTTACAGAAAGTACAGATGCTAAATGGTCAGAACTGCATTATCATTGGTGGTAACAGGTGGTTCAATATACCTCTAAGTCAAACATTTGAACCTCTCAAGACAATAAAGCAATTTGATGGAATAACAAACATAAAAATCCATCAAGTTGCACAGGAAGATTCATGTAGACTTTTAATCACTTAGAAAATATTTTCTGAGCTCCTCTTATTGTGCAAAAATGTGTGCTGTCTGCTAGAATAAAAATATAACCCAGTCCCTGGTCTAGTACATGAAAAATTTAAAAAAAAGCATTGTTTTTCCTTTGATATTCATATATATCTGACAAAAAAGAGAGTATTTTATGCTCAGGTAACAAAGAAAAGCATTATATTAATTTACAGTTTTAAAATATACACACACAGAACACACACATTAACATTTACTATTTATCAATCACAACACTCTGACTTGTTATTGCTAAGAGATATATTTATTGAAGTATGAGAATTTTTAAAGAATTTTAATCATCAAATAAAGCTAACAGAATTGTCATGATGGATTTTCTTGCTTTGTTTGAAAACAGTGAGACAACATAATGTGATTTCCATTGAGGAGTTTATAGTCTGTTGGCCCATTATAGCACTTAAAAGGTTTGTTGCCATTTCTACCATGACATGAGACAATTTTTCTAAACAGATAAAGCATTTGACAAACCCTGAAGATAATCTTGTAATAATATTCAACATTCCTATTTTCACATAAACATTTTACTACATTACAATGATATGTTTTACAAAAAAAAAAAAAAATTACAGCAGTGTTGGCTCTAAAACAAATATAGGTATCTCATTTTCTACAACAGCTGTGTTCCTAAAAAAGATTGTGTTTCATTTCTCAATTTAATCATGTTTCCAATTGTCATACATTATCATTTCACCAGAAGTAAATCACATCTAAAACCTTCTTTTATGACCACAAGTATGCAATGAAACTTAAAAATTAACAGAAAAAAAATAACATCAAGTAATAATAACGTTCAATGAATTAAATTTTTGTAAAGCAAGTGAGTGATCAATATAGTGCCTGCAGCCATATAAGGGAATACCAAATTCTCCTGCACCAGGAACCCACAGACAGGCCTTCCCTCATCACTGATTCTAACTAAAGAAGTCTATCACCCCTTTTATCTCTCTTCACCTAGTTTCCTTTTTTATCACTGGGATGGTATTAGCTGAAATTAACATGAAATGAACCAGTTTGTTTATTTAGAATTAGAACATAAGATCATAAAAAGAAGGGATCTTATGACTCCTGTTCATCATTGTGTCCCTGGAGCTATAATCATGCTTGGCCATAAATATTTGTTGAATGAGTTAGAGGGAGGGCAGAATTGTACTTCTGACTTGAAAAAATAACTCAAAGGTATATATTTTGACCAACTCATTTCTCAATGTCCTGAAGGGAAGGAACCAATTATAGGACAGTACTTCTTCAGGCACTAAATTTATTTTTTATGCAGTTTTCTCAGATATACTACAGATCTGACCTTCATTTTATAAAATATTAGTTATACACACAGGGTCATAAACCCTAAATTCTTTTTCTTTTCACCATACACACTGGCTACAGCAAAGTATTGTAATTATTACTCTTCTGCCAAACACTACTGACATACAAAATATTTTTAAATTTATGGGGTCTGGCAGAAGTAACATCCCTTTTTTATGAGCTGCTAAACTTACTTGTGTTGGACCCTATATATTTTCTCTTACTCAATATACACTTATTATATGCCAGGTTCCAAATTAGGTGGTTAGGGTGTGTATCAATGTGTGTGTGTGTGTGTGTGTGTGTGTGTGTGTGTATGCACGAACATGTATACAAGTTTGACAATTAAGTTTGTAAACTTGCCATCATGTGCTTACATTGGCAGCACTGTACAAAACACTCAGTAAGGTTTCATAACCTTCATATATTAGTGTTGCACAGATGTGCTCATGTTGAAGTGTGACAGTATCTTACTGAGTTGTGATCATTACTGTTGTTGCAAGTTTTTGTGTACCATTGTGAGAATGTTGGAACTTGAATTAGAGCAACAAACAAACATTACATTTCTTGTTCAACTTAGCAAGAGTGGAAGTGAAATCAGGGACATGTTAGGCCAAGTTAATGGGGATAACACCATGAAAAAAATGTCAGTCTACAAATGGATTAAAAGTGTTTCTGAGGGGAGAGAAAGCATCACTGATGAAGAGAGAGGTAGGGGAAGCCAGTAACAAGCAGAACTGATGAAAATATTGAAAAAATTCATTGAATTATGTGTCTAAATGGTTGGCTGACTTTGACAAACACAGCAGACAATGATAGAGAAAATTTGGAAAATCTTCACTGAAAATCTTGGCATGAGAAAGGTGTGTGCAAAAAATGGTCTGAAGGAGTTCACTGATGAACAAAAGCAAAGGAGAGTCAAAGTTTGCCAAGACCTTTTGGAGAGTCAAGACAATGTTTTGGGCTGTGTAATCACTGGTGATGAAACATGGGTGTACCAATACAAAGCTGAAACAAAGTGTCCAAGAGCACAGTGGAAGTCATCCAATTCTACACAACCACAAAAGTTCCATCATTCCAAATCAAGATTCAAAATGATGTTGCTAACTTTTTTGGTATCAGAGAAATTGGTCATTATGAATATGTACCAACTGGATGAACAGTAAACCAAGTTGACTATTCAGAAGTGCTGGAAAGGCTTAAGGAAAAAAGTTAGACGAGAATAATATGAACTTTTCAACAACTCATGGCTCTTGAATCACAACAATGTACCAGCTCTCACGGCACCATCTGTGAAGTAGTTTTTATCCAGTAAACATATAACTGCATTGGAACACCTTCCCTAGTCACAGAATCTGGCCCCCAATGACTTCTTTTATGACCCACAGATAAAAAAAAAATGTTGAAAGAAAGGTATTTTGATGACATTCAGGACATCAAAGGTAATACGACAACAGCTCTGATGGCTATTCTAGAAAGAGTTTCAAAATTGCTATGAAGGGTGGACTAGGCACAGCCATTGGTGCAGAGCTTCCCAAGGGGGAGTATTTCGAAGGTGATTGAAATGATATTCAGCAATGAGGTATGTAGCATTTTTCCCAGGATGAATTCACGAACTGAATTGTCAGAACTTCGTACATGTGGACAGACACGTGTAATGTATATTTCAATTTATTCTTTATTAGCAGCCCCAAACCTTTTTGGCACCACTACTAGTTTAGTGGAAGACAATTTTTCCATAAATGGGGGTGAGGGGACGGTTTCATGATGACTCAAGAGCATTACATTTATCATGCACTTTATTTCTATTATTATACTGTAATACATAATGAAATAATTATACAATTCACCATAATGCAGAATCAGTGAGAGCCCCAAGCTTGTTTTCCTGCAACTAGGTGTTCCCATCTGGGGGCGATGGCAGACAGTGACACCTGAAGTATATTGCTTATGTCCAGTCTTCTCTGTAATCTTGTTTTGGTTGCTATCACTGCAGACAACCCTGATTCACAAAGACAGGATGCTGAAAATAGAAGCAGGCTTTTCAGGATATTCTGCCTTGACTTTAATTCTCAACATACAGAGATTAGAAAGTTGCCTCAAACATACTTTTAAGGCCAAACTCATTTGTGAAGATCCTCTTCTAACATGGACAAAATTGATTCAACTGGCTTACTCAAAAATGGGTCACGGATCCATTCCTTCCCTGGTTGGGGGTCTTTGGTGGTTGGGGAGTGATGCTCAAACTCTTTTGATAGCTGAGATAGGTGATCAGGCACCGACTGGAGAAAGAAGGTAACCACTCAGTCTATTTCAAAATCTCTGCTAATGTTTAAAACACGTCAAAAATTCCAATGTTCATTCATTACTCCCTTAATTCCAGTTTGGCCTTTGAATTCAACCACTTTATCTGCTGGCTTAAACGCCATTGTTTTTCTTCCCTGAAGTGACAGATTGAGTTCATGGAGCAGGCTGAACATGTCACACAAGTAACCAAGTTTTGAGGCCCATTCGATGTCACTGAAATGAGCTGCCACTGGTGACTGTTTTTCTAGAAGAAATCTCTGGAGCAGTTCTCATAACTCAAAAACGCTGGTCAGAGATCTCCCTTTAAAAAGCCATCACACTCTGTGTATAAGAAAAGATGTGTGTGCTCTGTGTCCATCTCCTCATAGAGCTAAATGAACAGATGAGGGTTAAGGGTGTGTACTTTAATTCGGTTGAGAATTTTAATCACATCCTGCAAAACTTTGTTAAGTTCAAGTGACATTTTCCAGCTAGCCAGCTTTTCTCTTTGGATGACATAGTGAGCAGATTCACATTCAGAAGTGACCTCTTTGAACTGAGTAGTCAAACCAAAACGCTGTCCAGTCATGGAAGCTGCTCCATTGTGCATATACCCACACAAAATGATAAATTCAGATTTCCTTATATGTCATCATTCAAAGACTTGAATTAGTTCTGCAGCTGTGGTGTTCATTGGCAACAAAAGTGCACATAACACATCCTCAGGTACATCCTCCTGAAAAATATATTGCACAAAAACAAGCATTGTTGCCTTGTTGTCAATAACAGTAGACTCATTAACCTGGATTGTGTACCACAGTGACTCATTAATCCCCTCTAACAACTGTGACTCAATATCCTCTGCTATGCCATCAATTCGTCTAGTTATAGGTACTAAGTGAAAGAGGAACACATGCCACCTTTCTAACTGCACTCTCCTAAAAGTTCATGACAAGACAAATGTCCTCAACAGCCTGTAGGATCAACTCTTAGCTTTAGCACTAAGAATGATACCCTCAGTGCAGACACATTTAATGAACCAGTGGCCTTTATTAAATGCTTCTGTTTTTCATGTTCACAATTTATTACTTAGAAAACTCACAAAAACTTGTCTTTTAATGCAGGGCGCTTTGTTTCCATGTGGCAAAGTAGTTTTGAAGGTTTCATGGCTTCACTGGATAGCTGGTCATCACATAATATACAAAGGGGTTTAGAGAACGTGAATCATCTGTTGCAATGAACCCATAATTTAAGTGGAACTCTTGGTATATTACTTTAAATGCATCTTTCATTTTGTTGGCTGTCTTAGAGTCTTCTGCTGTCTCACATTGGGTCTTTCTCCCATTTCAAAGAAACTCTCTGATGACGTTAGTTTTTCACTCATTTTGGCTAGGGTTAGCTTGTGGGTTTACCAAAACTCTGACTGAGACTAGTACGCAGTGCCAGAAAGAGGCACCGATGGATGTGGTAAATAAAATAATGGGAGGGCCATGTCTAGACTAAAGTAAGTGTCAGAGTCTGACTGAAAGCCTGCCACCAGATGCAGCTGTACAATTGAAGTACATCAACTCACTTGCCACTATAAAGCCTGCCATTAGATGCAGCTTAATTGTCACTTGCCACTCACTGATAGGGTTTTGATATGAGTCTGCAATTGATTTATTATGGTCTCTGTGCAGTCAAACCTATGCTGATCAGACATACCATTTTAAATGGGACAGAAAACAACAGTACTGTACCATTTCAAATGGTACATATGGTTGGTCTCATCCCACTGGGCTAAATTGCAGGTGTCAGTAGTCTGACCATACGTACTATATCATTTGAAACAGGATAGTACCGTTGTTTCTGTTGTGTTTAAAATGATCCATCTCATCAACGCAATCAAATATCTCTGCTAACATTAAACTATATTTGCAGCTGCTCCACAGCACTAGCATCACCACCTCAGCTCCACCTCAGATCATCAGGCATTAGATTCTCATAAGGAGTGTGAACCTAGATCCCACGCATGTGCAATTCCCAACAGGGCTCTCATTTCTATGAGAATCTAATGCTGCCACTGATTTGACAGGAGGCAGAACTCAGGTAGTAACGAGAGTGATAGGGAATGGCTGTTAATATATAGATAAAGCTTAGTTTACTCGCTCACTCATCTGCCACTCACTTCCTGCTGTGCAGCTTGTTCCTAACAGGCTACAAGTCCGTGGCCTGGGGGTTGGTGACTCTGCTTTATAATGCTGATTTTAGAACTTTAGAATTCTAAGAAACTGAGGCTTACATAGGTCACACATTTAAAAGAACTCCCACTTTATAAACTGCCTCACTGTAGTGTACATAGTCAAGATGTAGCAGAAATGCCTATTAAATTAGTAACTTTTACTGTAAAATTAAGTCTACAGGGAAATTACTAAGCTTACTCACGGAAACATATCACCTTCCCTTACACAGAAAAAGCCAAGACCATCTCTTTCTTTCTTTCAACAGTATGAGGTAGGGTGTATGTATGTTTCATTTCATCTTAAAAACAAGGAAGAGTCCTTCAGCAGGTCTGCAGGCCTAAGGTGTGTTTGGTTTACTTATCCTTAGCCAAATTTGCAGATCAGCAAAAACTGCAGCTTTTTTCACAAGTGGAAATTTGTGCCTGCTGAAATGACAAGATGACATATTTATAT